>JAXCLQ010000010.1:1427626-1458736 GCA_035584115.1 Cedrela odorata | reverse complement strand
TATTAAACAATGGTGGTCAGCCAAAGCTTTAGCATCGTGGAGACTCAACTGCTAAGAAATTTCTTCATCATTAAGTGTGGCTTTCTTTTCTTTTTCTTTGACTTTTTGACGCAACTGGGCTCCATCCGTTGACGAAGACGAAGAAATTAAATAAAAAAAATGTTGACTTGGTTTTGCTTTTGAGTCATTTAACCAAATTACATAATCTTGCATTTGCTTTTGTGCTTTCTTTCTCTCTCTATCTCTCTTGATCCAAAGTTTGCATAGAACAACTGACAATGAATTCTTATGAGTTAATGAAATCAGACTTTCCCGACGAAGATTTGGAAGGTAATAAATAATTTTGCGATGGAATTAAATGGATTTAATTTCTCGCAATTTTGCATTGTATATTTGGTAATTTCAATTTGCATAGATGGAATCACTTGTAGGTTCTTATGGTTATGGAGAATTATTCAAGTTTACAGACACTGAAGAAGATGCCTTAGAGTTTCCCTTGTACTACGATATGGATGACTATGATGACTTCACCAACGACTTGTATTATTCGAAGGTAACTAATTCAATGGCACAAAAATTCCCGTCATTAAATATGCATGCAATTTTGCTATGGATTAATGATTTTTTTTAATTTTAATTTTGTTTTGGAATTAATATTAATGAATTACTTTTAATTTCATACAATTTCACATAGTAATTCTGTCGTCGGAAATTGTTTTCTTTGCTTTGTACATTGTCGGAAATATTGAACCATTTAGAATTTATTTCGTGGGATTGGATGCAATTACTATGTAGCTCCACTGAACATGTTCATTATTGATTTCATTTTAGTACCACTTGCTTGCTGTAATTTATTCTTGGATTTATTGCTTCTATTCTATTGTTTCTGTAGAGATTACGTGGTTAAAAATCAGTTTCAGGGAGTTAGTTAAGTTGGTTAGCTAACTATACAGCTGTCATCTCTGCTGGAAAACATATTTGGTTAGATTCTGTTATTTTACTCTTTTGTTTCTTCTCAATATATATAAGCAAACTCAGGGTGTATCATTCATAAGGTGAGAAGCTTGTATGTTAGTTTTCTTGTTCATAGAGAGAAACTGTGAGAGGAGGGAAGATTCGAACAGTGAGAAGTCTGAAATTGATGTCTTTGTATCTCTGTAATTTCTTGCTTGTGTTGTTGATCAATAAAGAAATCTCTGAGCTGTTTTTGGTGGTGGATATAGGCCGTTAGTGGCTGAACCACGTAAAGGTTTCCTGTGTTCTTTATCTGTTTCTTTTCTGGTTTCAATGACTTGTATTTTGCATCTGTTTTCTGTTATAGACTAACATCTTGCTACTCATAGTTTTTGGTTGTAAAGCATCTGAGTACCAACAGTTCCATATATTTAATTTGGGTAAAGATAGTTGTTGTGCTTAATTTTGGAGTTTGGACTATAGTAGCTTTTTTTCTTGGCAAGAATTAGCGACCTACTATAGAGTAAACATTCATTGCCTTACATACAGACTAACAACTCTTTTACGTAAAGTTATTAAAAGATAAAATTTTGCTCGACTCTCTGCACAAAGAGTTGGGAGAAATTTTGATGAAATTGTTCTATATATGTTGATTGTTTTGGTTATATGCTCTAGATCTAATAGAAACAAAAATATAATTGTATATTATTGTATTAATTAATAAAATTAGCCATTTATTTATAAGTCTTGTCTATAATAATTATTGACTACTTATATATAAAGTTCTTAAAATAATAATTAAAGAAATTAATTTAAATTTAATTATGAGATCATGTCATTCTTAAATATTCTTTATAGAATTATTAACACTAGGATATTGATAAATTCATATTATATCAACATATGTTATGTTTGATTCCTTAGAGAAAGAAAGTAACTGATCTTATAAGTTACTAGTTAAGATGTTTACTTAATTTAAGCTATGAATGTTTGTAAAAAATAAGTACATTGAATTGACCCGCTTCACAACCCATATAGATTGTTATGCATATGTTTATGAGATTTTTTTATGTTACAATAGTATAACTGATTCTTAGATTTGAGGTCTTTATAGTACCTTATTTGTGGATTATATATGTTTTGACATTATACCTCCATTGTCTATAGCAAAATTGCACATAGGGTAATGATTGGGTAATATGAAAAGCATGCAAAAGTTGTGAGAGATCAATAAAGAAATCTTTGCTCTGGATAATATAGAGTAGAAATTTTTTTTACTTTAAAATATTTGATGGGATATGCATGAAATGAAAGGATTGTATCATACGGTTAATTGACATCATGATAAAAAAAAAAAAAAAAAGAAAGTCTTGTTGAATCTTCAGAAAATGGAAACTCCTATCACATAGATATTAAAGAAGATAAAAGCATTGGATATCACAAGGGGCACGAAAAAAGAAATACTGGTAAGAGTTCTCCGTAGGTAATTCCAAGAATTATAAAATAAATAAAGAGAGAGAAAAAAATCTGAAAATGAATTAATTTTGGTTATAAAACTATTTATCTTTCCTTGTAAGGCATTTGTAACCTCCCTTTTGGAATAGGGGATACTTTTCAAATCATTTGTGCGTGTCAAAACTGAAGACGACGAATTGTTGCCTATGGGCTACGTGTAACATCCCCCAAGTTTGGGGTGTTACCAGCAGGCAACAGATCCATCCTGTCACCCTAAGCCTTACCAAATCCTGTTCACATGCACTCTTACTCAAACTCATATCAACATTTATATATAGACATATTTGGCACCATGTTGCCACAACTGACATATAAACAACTATATATATATATATATATATACAATCTCAATAACTCCCTGTAACACAAAATATCACTAACTGCACACGTGGCATTGTATTTATATATACACTGTCTCAACCATATTTGACATACAAAAATAAGACATGCAAAACAATACCGCCGATCTCTATATGAGATGTACCCAACATAGTGGTGATTGTGACTGATGACTCCTCCTCTACATCGTGTTTGCAAATCATCTTATCTACACACCAAGCTATCAGATCTTGCAAAAACTAAAAAGGGAGGGCGATGACTCCTACTTAACTCAGTGGATGTACACACTAGATTATGTTTTATATTTAAATTTACATTCATAGTTTAACATTAAACACATAATATCATATAACAATTCTTACATGCACAAGAGTATTTTACATCGCAGCATATATCACACATTTCACATAATTTTATAATATGCCAGTGTTTAAGGGTGTTACGTATTGCCGTCCCCCACGACACTAAGAAATACTGGTGCTTAGGAGTGTTACGTATCGCCGTCCCCCCAAACACAAAATTAACTTGCAGGTACCCTTGGGGCGTTACGTTTTGCCGTTCCCCTACCACAACACAATCATCATACACAAACAAATCACAAGGTACAACATCTCAACCTTTCATTTCGTATCATCATATAATATATTTATATATATACACATATAGGCAACAATCATCACTTGCAGCCATTATCCTATCAAATATACAATAACCTCCTTCTTTTTGGCATCATTTAGCACACAACAAATCATATGTAACCAAATTTTTGTGTCAATCAAATTCAAGCATAACTTTAGTATTGATCCTCTTATATATACTTGTATTTATGCCCTATGCCTAAATATTAGTAAGTCATCACATATCAATACTATTTGTCATCATATAACACAATTATTTTAGGTGCATCTCAACACAACTTAGTATGATTTAAACTGCTTGTACATCATACATAATTTCAGTACTCATTTCAAGTGCAAACATACATACATATACAATAATCACCCACTCACCATAATAACTGCGGTATACTCGCACTACTGCGGCGTAGGCGGACGGTCAGCCTTACGATCTACAACATATATATTACTATATTAAATTCATTCTTTATAACTAACTAGATACATAAATATGCTATGCATGAAACCTACACATCCCCTTACAAGACTAAATTGAACTTGCCCATTTCGGTCATCCTCACAGTGCATTCTGCACCTCGACAACATTTCATGTCGTGGTGTGTTACACAGGTAAGACAATTCATTCTAAGCTTCTTAGGACACATTCTTCTATGTGTCTAATTTCTATCGCTTTTGCAGATTTGCATTTCAAGTCTAAACTCCCAAGTTATAGCCGTTTCTCGCCACCTTATTCAGTGTAGTTGGCTATAAACCGTTAACATGATGGTTCAGTTCAAATAATAAACTGTACTGACTCACTTAATATCTTGATTTGATTTTTAGCTATGTTGTGTCTTTATGTGTCTAGTTTCCGTAACATTTAATAGTTTGTCAATCCGAGGTATAGAACTTTCGGAATCCTTATTTTACTGAACCTTGCGCAGAAATTACTGCATCTGACGCTCATGCATTTCGCTCGCTCTCTCACTCGCTCGGCACTCTGTTCACATGCGCTACCCCAAATACATTTTACAACACTCCTATATATCAATTTTATCAATTCAAACCATCCCCCACTTGAACACACAACTGCGACCTATCGGCGTCGCAAGTTTGTGTTTTCTAATTTTTCGGCAACATAACATCCCTCACATTAACACTTCGCAAGTTTATCGACAACACTTCATACATCCTATCTTTCACTACACAGCCACAATTCCAACATAACAATACTGTCACAATTCAATTTATACACATTCAACCATTTCTGCAATAACAATTACACAATACATGTTGCAATTTCACACACAACAACAATTAAACACATACACATTTCATATTACCAAATCAACACAAATAGGCTTACCTAAACTTTGTTAAAATGACCTCCTCTTGCTGTGTTCTTCCTTCCTCACTTTCGACCAAGACCCATTCTCCCTTTTTCTCCTTTTTTCCGACCAATTACTTACCAATTTCACCAAATTCCAGCCACCACTCTTCTTCTCCATCTCGGTCTTCTTGCTAGCTTTTTCAATTCGGCTAAACTCACTTCCAATTGGCCAATTCTTCTTCCACACATGCCAATTTTGTCCTCTCTCACACCTATTTTGTTGTGCTTCACACTCTCTCTCAGTTTACAAAGTCAAACTAGAGAATGAAGTGAAACCGAATGGAAGAAGAATGAACAAGACAACTAGTTCAATTTGGCCACAATTTCCTTTTTAATCGGCTTAATCTTACCACACATGCAAAGCTTCTTGGCTCCCTCTCTCAGTTTCTCCTTTCAATTTAGCTCTCTCTCCCTCGGTTTCCCTTCTCTCCACTGTGTTTACTTTCATATTAAACTATAAACACTAAATGCTATAAATGAAAGAAGAAAACATGGGTTCGGTTAGATATATATACACTTGTCATAATTGGTTTGTTTTTTATTCTTTCTCTCAATTCGATGTTTGGCTAAAATGGTTACACAATTGCACTCATTAAATGAAAGGTGTACTATATATATTCATGGGTTAGGTTTAGGTATATATATATATATATATATGTAAACTTGTGATAATGTAGATATATATGCAATGCTTGTACCGAATGTTATATATATGTAAACTTGTGATAATATATATATATATATATATATATTTGAGACTTGTTTAAATATAAAACATACATATGGTACAAGTACTATATATATACATACATGCATCATTCTAACTTACATATTATACACGTGTATGGTACCAATATATATATATATATATGTATGTATATATGTTATATACATATATGTGTTATATACATATATATATATATATATATTTCATTTTTCCACCAATAGTCTTTCAAGTATATAAATATCACATTTTTATAATCTTGTAATTTGTGTCATAATCGTGTCTAATTACAGGGTCTTCACACTACGATATCGACGAGATTGGAGAAATTATTCGCAATAGATTTATCCCAAGATTCTTGATAGAGTAATTTCCATAGCACAAAAATTCCATTCCTTGATTATGCATGCAATTTCGAGTTGTAAATTTTATGTGGGTTCAATTTCGTACAATTTCACATTATACATTTGATGTTTCTATGGAGATGGAATTGTAGATATTTTTGAAGAATCAGTGGATCTGTAGCTTGATGACATTGGGACTAACTTTTGTTCAATCATAATAATTTAGGGTATGTCTATTTGGGATTACACTAGATATACATATGTTTGACGAGTGATCTTTTGGAAAATCTAAATTAATTTTAGAAATGGGTATATCATTAATTGCCTCTGTTTATGCCTTTCGGCTATTATGGAGTCATCCTAAAATATTCAATCTATAGATGAAGCTGACCTTAGGGCTTGAAGGCATCGAAATTGCATCTTCGTTGCTTTGTAGTTGGAAGTTTTGAACTGTTTGAAATTTCTTTTTTTGGAGATTACTAAATTATTATGATGCTCAGCTTATTCCCGTTAGTTACTGATTTCATTTACCTATCCCTTGTGGTAATTTATTTTATGATTTGCTGCTTCTATTCATTGTTAGATATTTAATTGGGTATTAACATTGAAAAATGTAAGTGTGCTTATCCTTGAAGTTTGGACTAATGAAGCTTTTGTTCTATACAGAAAGTGGCTAGGAATCAAAATGAATATGTAATTGGCAGAAAAGAGGACTTGATAGCATCAAAAGTAAGGATTATTAGGCGCATTCTCAAGTCACAATACTCTAATTCATTTATCTTTATGTATTTTCGTGAAATAAAAGTTTTTGAAGTTATTTTTCTGAACATGTATCACTGCTTTATAAAATGCATGAGGAGACCCAATTTGCTGTCACCCTCTGAAAGTAATCATTTATTTTAAACTGCTGTATTTGAGACTATGAATTATTCATTTTGTTCTAGCACTCAGATGTTATGTGAAGTTAACCATCCTTCTATTCTGGTGTGACACAAAATCCCAAATTTAAGAAATTGTGGGAAGACAGATTATGTATGAGGTAGTTGAGGAATGTAGATTTAGGAAAATTGAAGGGTTTACATTCAAAATTGATTTTGAAAAGGCTTACAATAACGTAGCTGGAGATTACTGATTCAAGGTTGTTTGACTTTTATGAGATTTTCCGTGTTCATCAATGCCTGGCCTAGGAGTAATTTAATGCATCTTGAGATCTAAGACAATGGGACCTCCTTTCATTTTTTTAGGTTGGTAGTATATTTTTTTGAAACAGCATTAGATGCAAGCCTCATTGAGATTTGATAAAACAAACAATCAGTTGTAAAACATGGCATTTTTTTTATTAGTAGATATTTATTTTTGTTTTTGAAACAGCATTAAATGCAAGCCTCATTGAGATGTGATAACAAACAATCAGTTGTAAACCATGGCATTTTTTTATTACTAGATATTTATTTTTTTCATATTTCTCTGCAGGATGATGAAAAGGAACCCCTTGTTGAATCTTCAAAAGCTGGAAACTCCTACCACATAAATATTGGAGAAGATAACAAACAATCAGTTGTAAACATGGCATTTTTTTTAATAGATATTTATTTTTTTTTTTGAAACAGCATTAGACGCAAGCAGCATTGAGATGTGATAACAAACAAGCAGTTGTAAAACATGGCATTTTTTTATTACTAGATATTTATTTTTCTCATATTCTCTACAGGATGATGAAAAGGAACCCCTTGTTGAATCTTCAGAAGCTGGAAACTCCAACCACATAAATATTGGAGAAGCTAATAGCATTGGAGATCACTAGCTGCATGGAAGAAGAAATACTGGTTGGAGTTCTCGGAAGGTATACCCTAGAACTGAAAAAAGGAATAAGAATAAGATATTCTTATCAACCTTAATTATCTTTTCATGTAAGGTATTATTCTAGTTTGTAAGATCCAATTATAATAATTTCTTGCCCTTTCTATACAGGTTAATTTAGAGATGATCTTTGTAATCACCAACTTTGTCCTGGAACTTCCCTCAACTGTTTTTGACCAACTTTCTTCTGTGCATAAATCTCAGTATGCACTCTTGAGTATGTTAATATCATTTGCAGCCATCCTTATCTGCATTGTAGAGCTTGTTTACAAAGTTCGAAAGGAAAAAGTTGCATGGAAATGGAGGAGTACATTACCATGGTTATATTATCCATCGCAAACTCACAAACGTTTTGGAAACTTCAAGGATATAATAGGAGTGGTATGTGCTCTCTGTCAGTGTATTGTTACAACAGTTGGTTATGATTTTTTTCGTCGACAAGCTGATAATCCGATCAAAATTTCTGTTTGGCCAATCGTCTTTGCCTTTGGTCTATTATGTTCCAAGTTTTTAGAGAAGCCAGAGAGGAGTGTATAAACTATATTTCTTTACAAAAAAAAAATCTTTTACAGATTACAAATATACAGAATTGTATTTTATTTTCACTTTTCACTTGAATAATTTACTTAATTTGGTATATTAATTTCATCATGTTTATATGCATTGTTGAGCTCATTTATAAAGCTCAAAAAAGAAAAAGTTTCTTCGACGTGGAGGGGAAAAATTACATTGGTTTTATTTCTCAAATGCAACTGCAATATACATATAATTGGTTATATTGGATTGTTAATTGATCTAATGATGTTTTCAAAAATCTACACCAAATTTTAACTTCTTGCAAATTCAAGGTTTGAAGGACCATGATGATAAAATAGTAGAATTGAGCAAGTTAAATTTTGTTAAGAAAACCGATAACTCAAATATTAAAAGATTTTGTTTTTCAAAATTGGGGACTAAATTTTATAATAATTTATAAAATTAGAGACTCAAATTTAAAATAAATAAAATATTTACTTTTTAAAATTGGAGGGGTCAAAGTTGACAGGTCTGTTACCATTTAAAAATTAGAATAAACGGAGTTGTTTCGGTTAAAAAATCAAATTTTCACTCAGATCTTTGAATTTTCCCAATTTTAATTTTTACCTTTATTTTTTAAAATTTTGTATTAATTTTCTTTAATCAGTTTGATTTATATTTTATATTCAATTTAAAATAAAATTATTCTTATTTATATTTTTAAAACAATCATAAATTATAAATTTAAGATAAATTAGTAATAATGTAAAATATATATATATATATATATATATGTTTATACTAGTTACATACTTCAACAAATTGGTAATAACAATTTACAAATCTTAAACTTACCATTCCAAACACCATCATCATTGATCATCATTTCCCAATTTACTATTATCATATATAATAACATAATGAAAATAAAAGTTATATTCTTCGTTATCCAAAATATTGAATTTAATTAATACATTTTCTTCAATTTTCTTCATCAACCTATAATTATAATAATAATTATTTTAATTTATATAAAATGTTAATAAATTAATGTGTTAATATATTATGGATCCAATTTTAATAAAAAAAACGTACAATAAAAAAATCAGAAAAATTAAATTAAATCAAACCATGTAGGGTTTTTATAAAACCAATTTACGTAAGTAATTATTTATCCTCACTGACTAGTGTGATTTTTGTTCACTCCTTTCTTTTTCTCTCTTTTTCTCTCTTTTTCTCTCTAGGAAGACTTCAAGTTAACGTGGATGGTGAGGAGTGAGTAGTACTCTCAAGTACTTAAGAGACATGTTGAGTGGGCTTTTTAGCTGCTAGATATTAGGTATATTCTATTGGGTTGTATGTTAATTATTAGACGCCTAACTATACAACGATGCTTAGATTTAGATTTAATTGTTTTAAAACATAGCAGGTATTTGTATTTTCCTGTGAAAATTCTAATAAATTTTATATTTTCACTTGCTTTAAAAGATCCCAATGCACTTTTGAATTTATTATCACTATAACATGTTTCATTTAATCTATCTATAACATGGAAAATGATCAATCTGCAGATACTCAACTAGTAGAAATCACATATTTTAAAACTTGTCTCTAGAGGCTTAATCATGTGATTCTCACCTCCAGAGCTCAGGGCTAAATCCAATTACACAATAAGCAAAATATGTCCAGATCAAATATTCCACCAGTGAAATAGGAAGCTTTAAAACTGTAGTTGGGATAAAAGTTTTAAAGAAATAACGTTATGAATATGTATGTACGAGTCAAAAAATATTTTAAAAGGTTAAATAAGTGTAAATCAGTCATGGAATTCTAATTTATACATGTAGTATATTCATTTATTGAAATTTTGTTTATGAAATGTTAATTTACGTATTAAAAATAAATATTTTCATAAATAACTAAACAGGAAACTCATGTGTACTTTACGTTCACTCAGTAGTGTTTTGCTTTCATGCATATTTTTGAATAGGGAGGGCAAAAATCTCCGCAAGAACGGGACGGGAATGAGGGATAATCTCACATTACTACCCTTCTTTCTTGTTTTTCATATTAGAGTATTTTTAAAATAAAAAAAAATAATTAATTTAAATTATTGCTCCAATTTTAATAAAAACAATAAACATAATATCATGTTAAATTAAATACAATCTTTAGAGTTTTATATTTGTTATTAATTACATAAAAAAATATTTTATTTGCTAGGTAAAAAAATAAAATCTTATAATTATTTTTTCTTTGTTAATTTTGTTTTAATATAGTAAAAAAAATAATTTAATAATTATAATTAGTCATTTAGTCTAATATCAATTAATTATTATTATTATTTTAATAATTTTTTATTTAATTTACATATATATATATTTTAAATTAATTATTTTTATTTTAAAAATACTCTAATATAAAAAACGAGAAAGCATGGCAGTAATGAGATTATACTTAATCCACATCCTGCATTTGCCAGATTTTTGCCCTCCCTGTTAAAAAATATGCATAAAAGTAATACACTACCAAGTGAAAGTAAAGTAATCATGAGTTTTCTAAATAGTTATTTATGAAAATATTTATTTTTAGTATATAAATTAACATTTCATATACAAAATTTCAATAAATGAATATAATATATGTATAAATTAGAATTCTATGACTGATCTACACTTGTTTGACCTTTCCAAATATTTTTGAAACACACATATTCATAACGTTATTTCTTTAAAACTTTTATCCCAACTACATTTAAAGCTTCCTATTTCCCTGGTGGAATCTTTGATCTGGACATATTTTTTGCTTATTATGTAATTGGATTTAGCCCTGAGTTCTGGAGGTGAGAATCACATGATTAAGCCTATAGAGATAAGTTTTAAAATATTTGATTTTTACTAGTTGAGTGTCTGCACATTGATCATTTTCCATGTTATTAGGTTCTTCCGCCAGTTTAGATTGATAGATAGATACTTGGTTTTCACCCTGCTAATTTTTCATTCAGCTTCCAGAGCCTCCGGTGCTACCATTTCAGACGATATGGTTTCAAAATATTAAAGATCTCAGTGATGGTACATATGTGAAAGAAAGGCCTTAGAGTTCTCCCTCAACTTCAAATACAAAATCTACTAAAGGCTGACTATCTTGCTTGATTTTCTAATTGCATTTATACATATAATCAATAACTTTTTGGGTGTCTTGTCTTGTGTCAATCAACAGGCAGGATGGTCTTACCTTTTGAACCATTGACAATTACTTTTCAGGATGTCCAGTACTACATTGACACCCCTTTGGTAATTATTTTTATGAAGCATTCATATCATTTATATGATTTTCGACATTGCACAAATTAAGATACATTACATCAAATGACTTACGGGAAATGAAAAAACTTGAATTTGCGGAAAACAAATTGCAACTTCCTGCTGATATAACCGGTGCACTCAGCCCTGGAATTCTCACAGCATTGATGGGTGTTACTGGAACTGGAAAAACTACTCTCCTTGATGTTATTGCTGGAAGAAACATAAATGGCTATATTGAAGGGGAAATAAAAATTAATTGGTTTCTTAGGGTTCAAGAAACATTTGCTAGAATTTCAGGTTATTGTGATCAAACCGACATACATTCTCCAAAAATTACAGCAGAAGAATCTCTGGTTTTCTCTGGTTGGCTACGTCTAGCTCCTCAGATTGACTTAAAAACTAAGACTGTAAGACTCTGTATTTTTGTATCAAGCGGTTGACCCTAAATACATTGCTGACATAACTTTCTGTGCAGGAATTTGTTAATGAAGTCCTTGAAACCATTGAGCTTGATGGAATCAAGGATTCCTTAGTTGGAATACCAGATGTTAATGGTCTATTAATTGAGCAACGCAAGCAGATAACAGTAGCTATAGAGCTTGTTGGTAATACCTCTATAATTTTCATGGATGAACCTACAACTGGTAGTAAAGCATGTTGCTAACACGGATAGAACAATTATTCGCACCATCCACCAACCAAGTATTGACATTTTTGAATCATTCAATGATTTAGTATTTAATGGAAGAAATAGAAATATCAATTAAATTTTAAATTCTAACATGTTAGATTGCTTGTACAACCACTCTTTCAGTGAAAATTGTAATTCTTTTTACTTTCACTAGTGATGAACCCAAAGATTATCTATCAAGATCTTATTATTTTCATTTCAGATGATTTTCTTAAAACCTGGTGGTCGCATAATCTACTCAGGACCATTAGGGCACCATTCAAGCCATGTGATTGAACATTTTCAGGTCAATTCATCTGTAAAAATAATAATAATAATAATAATAATAATAATAATAAATTCTTATATAAGAATGTTTGAATATTCCAATAATCTTTGGTTAATTATACTTTTCTGAATGACATTCATTAATAGGGTATCTCTGAGGTGCCAATGATTAGGGATAATTAAAACCCGGCTACGTGGATGTTAGACGTCGCTTCTTCATCTGCTGAAACTCCAATTAGTGGTAGATTTAGCCCAAATATACAGGGTGCTTTATATGAGTGAGTTCAATAACAACAGTTGTTGATGGCAGTGTTGTGCAAATATGAATCATGCGGCATTCTTTGCCAGAGATCTTATCCATCTTTAGCACTTCAATGGAAAAGTTAACTGTCTGCTTGGTCACGTATCACAGTTACATGTTTTCAACTGAAACTTTTCTTCCACACCATTTGTAGGAATAACGAAGTTCTTCTAAGGAAATTGAGTAGGCTACCTCCAGGTTCAAGTGATCTATATTTTCCGACTCGATTTGCGCAAAATGGTTGGGACAGTTTAAATCTTACCTTTGGAACAATACTTGTCTTATTGGAGAAGTCCTCCGTACAATTTGACACATATCATGTATGTGTTTCTTGGATCTTTGTTTTTGGGAATTGTATATCGGAAACAAGGTAAAGAGATCTAAGTGTGCCTTACTAACTTTAATTTTTATTTGTGTGAGCATATTATAGTTGGCTGATATATAACTTATATACATATATTTTCATTTCCAGCAATGATTTGCAGAATTTGTTCAATATACTTGTTCACTGTTTGTTGCCACGATCTACTTTGGTTTAATTAATTGCACATCAGTGTTGCCATATCTTGAAACAGAGCGCACTGTAATGTATTTGGGAAAGATCTGCAGGGTTGTACTCTTCGTGGCCTTATGCACTCGGACAGGTAAAATTTGCTTCAGATATATATATATATATAAGCTAGAGGACTTGAGCATCAAGTCATCTTTATCATTTATTATTCAATATGTCTAATATTTTTCAGGTCATAATCGAGGTTCCTTATGTATTATTCATCCAAACAGTCATATTTATTGTCATGACATATCAGATGATAGCATATTATGGATCACCACATAAGATCATTTGGTGCTTCTATATGATGTTCTGTAACTTTGTTGTACTTCAATTATTTGGAAATGTTGCCTATGTCATTAACGCCAAATTCCGTGGTAGCAATCAATTCTATCTAAAGGTTTCTTCGCCATGCTATATCTGTTTACGGGGCTCTACATTCCTCAACCGGTAACACAATATAACATATTTAGTAGCTTAGAGAGGCATGCCTAAAATACTAATTCCATTCTGATGTTCATTTTTCAGCAAACTCCAAAGTGGAGGATCTGGTTCTACTACTTAATGCCTACATCCTTGACAGTAAAAGGTTTGCTGAGTTCCAGTATGGAGATAATGACAAGGAAATTATGGTATTTGGGGAGACCAAAACAGTAGCTACCTTTCAGAAAGAATATTTTGGCTTTGAACAAGATGGTCTAGTTATTTTAGCAGTTGTTCTTGGTATCTTTCCTATAGCATTTGTTTTTCTTCTTCCATATTTTGTTGGGCGATTGAATTTCCAGCGTAGATGAATGAATCTCCCCCATCGGCATGTACAAGTAGTGCTTGTATCTAGTGTTTAGATCATTGTATTGATTAACCGGTTCAGGTTTGTGACATCAGAATTTCATTGTTTATAGCAGTGTATGATGTAAAATTGTTCGATTGAAGTATGATTTTTTTTTTTTTTTTGTCTATTTTTATAATATGTAACTAGTGCTGTTTTTTTGTTTGCAAAATAATAAACAAAATATCTCACCAACCAGATGTAAGCAAATATAGGGCTCGTCCGTCCGGTATTATTTTTTGTCATTGTTTTTATTTTTATTTTACAAATTCAGATATAAAACATGTCATTTATTATTTTGTTAAAATTAAACCCATAAAATAAAAAATACAAATTATATATTTATGTCTTAAAATTATAAAACAGTTTAAAATTGTTTTATCTATTTTTCAAAATAAATCACAAAATGTATTATAAAATATTATTCTCATCTAAATCAAACTCTCTCATTTTCATAATACAATTTTCAGAATATAATATCGAACACGTTCTCATATCTGAAATATAATAAATGAAAAATGTTACTTTCATTTTAATTTTGATTTTGTAAAAATACTAATTTAAAAATAATACTAAACTGACCCTAACTCTAAACATGTCGTACTACTAATGTGAGCAGGCAGATCTCTACTAATCTTCATAAAAATATTACTAATAAAAAATAGACCTAAAAATTTCCTTAAATAAAAATAAAAATACTTCTTAAAAAATTAGTCATATTTTCAACTGTATGTTCATGTTTTACACTGGAAGACATTTTCGTGAATACATTTTAATTATGGTTTAATATAAAAGACACTCAAGTTATAAAAAAAAACAAAAACAAAAACAAAAAAGCAAATAGTAATACCCTTGTCGTTAATAATTTTTAAAAAATAAATGTCGGCCATCTTTGTACTTTTTATTTATTTGTTTTGTACATCTAGCTCAATTTCTCTCTTATTCACAAACGACAATCACGATTACTCTCTCTCTTTTACTTTTTTCAGCTCTACCGACGTGTTTGTAAAATGGCCACAACTTTTTGTGTTTCCTTTCAATCATTGCGAACAAAAGAAGATAAAGATTCACATGTGCTTTCGGTGGAGAGGAAAGAAAAAAGAAACAAAGACAAATGCAAGAATAATAGTACTTACTATTTTTTTCTCACACTTCCAATTTTATTATGTCATAAGCTATTTATGAAACAACTATTTCTCTTAATATTAAACTTATTATTTACAATTAACATTATGCATATACACTATTTATACAAACTTTCATCATATAAATTGATGCTTGTATTGTAATTATCACATTGTCTCTTATAAATTATTTTATTTTTACTTGTCCATTATTTTATATCACTTAGTTTGTAGGCAGAAATTTTTACAAGTACTTTGCACACATATTAATAGCCACGCATTTAGGATTTGGTAACATTGTATACCAATCTTCTTCTTCTATTTATTTTGTGTGATTTTTACTACTTTTTTTTTTTCTGTTTGCTTTTCTAATTTCCTTAAGGCGAAAGAAAAAGAAAATTTTTTGGCTTCCTTTTGGTTCATTTAGGATTTGTTTGGCAGCACATATTATACTATATTATTTCAAATGAGCTGAACTAAATTGTATTAGATTTTACTACAATGAATTAAATGAAAATTTATACTATATTTAGTGCAATACGTATTGTATTATAAGTTAACACGTATTTGGTTCAGTGACGTATTAGATTGTATTAATATTATATTTTTTGAAATAATAATAATACTTAATATATTATAAATAAAAAAGAGTATATATATATATTATAATATATTATCTTATATTATATTTAATTATTTATGTTAACACATATTTCGGTTTGCTTTTCTAATTTCCTTAAGGCAAAGAAAAAGAAAAACTTTTGGCTTGCTGTAGGTTCATTTAGGGCTTGTTTGGCATCACGTTCTATATTGTATTATTTTAAATAGATTGGGCTAAATTGCACTAAACTATAGTGCAATGGATTAAATGAAAATCTATACTATATTTAGGGCAGTACTTTATTATAAGTTAATACCTATTTGATTGAGTGACGTATTAAACTGAATTAATATTTTATTTTTTAGAATAATACTAATACTTAATATATAATAAATAAAAAAGAGTATATATATATATATATTAAAATAATTTATATTATTATTTATTTTATAAATAAAATATAATAAATTCTTGTATATTCTTTAGTCACCTTTTCTATTGTCGTCATCAGTTTGAGTCACTGTTGAAATATACAGACATATATTATCTTATATTATATTTTATTAATTACTCCCCGCATTTTGCTTTTCGTGCTGCTGTGCTTTCTCTCCCTCTGTTGATCATCCAATGAGCTCATATGACTTACTTCCGTTACACGACTTCGGCGAGGAAGGTTTCGACACTGAACAATCCCCCTTCGAAGATTACTACGTCGAGGAAGATATTGACTCTGAACAATACCCCTTTGAAGATTACAATGTCGAAGAATATCCCGAACCCGAATTGCAAGATGACTTCGTCGAGGACTATACCGGCAATGACGATTTCATCGAGGAAGATGTCGACAATGAAGAATATCCAGAACGTGAGGAATTTTGCTATGACTACTGCTTTCTCAACAAGGAAGACCTCACGAATGAAGAGTTTCCCTATGATGATTACGACCTCAACCTAGAAGACCTCATGAACGAAGATCGTTGCGTTACCGCATGGGTAATTACCTGGCAAAGAAATTCCATTCATTCATTAAATTTGCATGCAATTTATCAATGGAATAAAATTAATGATTTTAATTTCGTACGATTTCTGTTTTAGTAGTAGTTTGCATAGGTCAGTTAAAAATATTAATCTTCATGGTAAAGTTCATTACATCTAACTCAGATTAGGTTTGTTAATTAGTATAATTGGCTCGATGATTTACGCCATGATTGGCTCCTTAATTAGCTCCATTAATTGATTACATTAATCCTATATAAAGGCCCTCCATTGTACTCCTTAAAGGTAATCAATGTAATCAATACATAATTTCATTTTCTTTATCAAGGTTAATAAATTTTTCTCCTTCTATTGAAGTTCAAAACAAAAAAAAATAAAAAATTGTCATTATACAGCATACAACCAATGTTCTAATGGTGTGCCACGATTGAGATGAAGATGAAATAACAGACAATTTGTTGTAAATACGGCGTTTTGTTTTAGTACTACACTTTTTGGTATGATTATTTAAGCTTTGTTGATTGCTCATTGTTTTCAGGATGAAATTACAAGAGACAATGATACGCAAAGCCTTTTTGGTCCTTCAGAAAGAAACTCCCTCAACATAGACAATGGACAAGATAATAACACTGGAGATCGTGATGCACATACTAGGAGAAATACTGGTTGGAGTTATCATAAGGTCAATAAATTTAAATCTATTTATATACAAAGTTACAAAATCCTTTCTTCTGAAAGAGAAAATCTAGAATACATCCGAAATACTATTCCATTCATAAAATGTCCATCATAATTTTGATGAAGTAATTTTAATATGAAAATATTTCATATCTAACATTACTAGTTACAGAACTATTGTACTACAATAGATCTTAACTCTCATTCTTATCAGTTCCCGGTTTTCATATATAGGTAGATATGGAGAAGATGTTTGTAGTCACCAACTTCATCGTGGAATTTCCCTCAGCTGTTTTTGATCAACTTTCTTCCGTTCATAAACCTCAGTATGCACTCTTGAGTATGTTAATGTCATTTGTAGCCATGGTTATGAGCATTGCAGAGCTCGTTTATAAAGCTCGAAAAGAAAAAGTTACATGGAAATGGAGGAGTAGATTACCATGGTTATATTATCCGTCACACGGAAACAAAACTTTCGGAAACTTTAAGGATATAATAGGACTGGTATGTGCTTTCTGTCAGTTTATTTTTGCAACAATTAGTTTTGATTTTGTCCGTAGACACGCAGATAATCCAATCAATATTTCTGTTTGGCCTATCGTCTTTGCCTTTGGTCTATTATGTTCAAAGTTTTCAGAGAAGCCAGAGAGGAGAGGTGTATAAACTCTATTTTGTCAATCTTTTATTATTATTATTATTATTATTATTATTATTATTATTATTATTTTGGTGTATAAACTGTATAGAATAGGCACAAAATTCTTTTATAGATTATGAATACATAATTTTATTATACTGCTATTATGATTCTGTTGTTTATTTCATATGCAGCCATGTTTATCTGCATTGCAGCTCATTTATAATGTTCAAAAGTAAAGATATAATTTTTTTTTTTTTAACAAGAGAGGATATATGAAATTGTTGCTATTATTAAAAAAAAAAACATCTCTTTTTAAGAAGGTTCATATATTTGTATCAATTTTGAGGTTGGGATGGTAATATTCAAATACTTAATGTTTAGGTTTTTATGGATAGGAATATAATTTGTCCATATATATATATATATATATATTTAATAAGTTCCTATTTCATTAAATTAATTAAAATAACCTTTAGTGTTGACTCGAATATCTAATTACTCCAAAGCACAAAAGTTAAGGGGATGTTAGATATATATATTTTTAAATAAATTGCAACAACTATTTTTATCACTTAATTCTGTAGAGTTTTCGACCCCAAAGCAATCAAGAACAACACAATCAGAGATTTAATCAAACCATAAAAGCTAGTGTTTGTGAATTGATAAAGATGAAGAGGGAAGAACATAGAAGAAAAGAGAAGAGAATGAAGTAGAAGAAGAAGAAAAGAAAAGAACTGATGAAGAAAAGTTTTCTTATTCTCTGATTTCAGATGTATCGAACTATGCAATGTAAAAACGATCATATTACAACTTATAAAGCCAATGAAATCCACGTGTAAACAACTCATTTGTTCAGCAAACAAAATGACCTAACTAACCTATACATATCAGCATAACCAACAAACAGAATTTTAACTGTAAAACATAATTAACTTCATCAATTCTCCACCTTCATTTTGTTTTCCATATACTCATCACAATAGCTTTCCTTCCTTCAATACCAGCAAGCTTCTTGCCACAAAGTAACAATCAAGGTAAAGCTATTTATGCTGAACCAGACAATAATACAAGATCTATGACCTTGAACCCAACAACATGAATGGGTTCTAAGGGATACACTAACAATCTCCCACTTACACTAAAGTCATTTAATGTTGCATCTTATACCAATCTTCTCAAGATGTAAGTCCAACTGCTTTAGTGTTATCGCCTTAGTAAGTGGGTCAACGACATTATCTGCTGAAGTTATTTTATGTACAAAAATCTCATTAACTCTAACGAATTCTCTCAAAATGTGATATTTATGCTAAATATGTTTAGACTTTTGGTATGCTCTTGGTTCCTTTACCAGTGCAATAGCTCCGGTATTGTTGCAGAATACAATTATCGGATAACACATGCTAGGAACGAAACCTAGTTCATATATGAATTTATGCATCCAAATAGTCTTATTTGTTGCTTCTGAAGCTATAATATATTCAGCCTCTGTAGTAGAGCTCACTGTCGTCGTTTGCTTAGAATTCTTTCAACTGACAGCACCTCTATTATATATAAAAGTAAATCCGAATGTAGACTTTCTATCATTAACATTTGACTGAAAATTAGAATCTGAGTATTCCTGAATGCTCAACTCTTGACATCTATAACTCAGAATCAAATCATTAGTCATTCTTAAGTACTTAAGGATTGAAAACCTATACCTAAATATATTCAGAAACATTGGTCAGCAGTAAAATCAATCCTTAAGTACTTAAGAAAGACTAAGTATTTGATTATGAGTTATAGATATCAAGAGTTAAGCATTTAGGGATACTCAGATTCTGACTTTCAATCAAATGTTAAGGATAGAAAGTCTACATCCAATTTTACTTTTGTATGTAATAGAGGTGCTGTCATTTGGAAGAATTCCAAGCAGACGACGACAATAAGCTCCATTACAGAGGCTAAATATATTGCTGCTTCAGAAACAATAAATGAGGCTATTTTGATACATAAATTCATATATGAACTAGGTCTTGTTCCTAGCATGTGTTATCTGATAACCGTATTCTGTAACAATACCGGAGCTATTGCACTGGCAAAGGAACTAAGAGCACACCAAAAGTTTAAACATATTCAGCATAAATATCATATTTTGAAAGAATTCGTTAGAGTTAGAGAGATTTTTGTACATAAAATAACTTCAGTAGATAATGTCGTTGACTTACTTACTAAGGCGATAATACTAAAGCAGCTGGACCTGCATCTTGAGAAGATTGGTATAAGATACAACATTAAATAACTTTAATGCAAGTGGGAGATTGTTAATGTATACCCTAAAACCCATTTGTGTTATCGGGTTCAGGGTTATAGATCTTGTATCATCACACTAGTGGGAGATTGTTAGTGTATACCAGCAAGCTTATCACATGCACAAATTAAAACACACACACACACACACACACACACACACACACACACACATATATATATATATATATTAAAAATCAAGGTAAAGAATCAAACATACTTTGTCTTAGCAATTAAAATTTGATGAATTAACTTAAAAAAATATCAAGTCTCTTCAATTTGCACCACTAAGTCTAAGTAAGGAAACATGGTCAAATGGAGAGAACATTTCTCCTTTTTAATTTCTAACACCTTTTAGTAACTTTTCCAATTCTCCGTCTTAAATTGGATTTTTAAGAGTCTTTTTACACTTGGACCCCTTGACAAATATTTATTTAATTTGACAAACCCTTTGCAAAATTACACCTTTTTCTTTCCTTAACCATTAAGGAAACTATTTATATTAGTATAAAATTAATTTATAATTAATTCAAGGTCATGAAAAATAATTTTCCAAAACTTTTTAGCCCTTGGATAATTAATATTATCCCTTAAATATGTAATTTATATTAAATTACATAAAAGTATAAAATGATTAGTTCTTTAAAAATTTAAAGAAATCTTAATATATATATATATATATATTGGCTCCATATTATCCCTAAAGGTACTAACCCTCATCTAAATAATATTTAATTCTCACTTATAACTTCTTAATGCACAAAGATATTAGTGTGACTATAAAGGTTCACTGTGGATTAGCCATAAGTCGTATTCGAACTCTTCAGATTTAAACTATTTAACAAACTCAATGACTGTGGGTAACATCTAGCAATATACCACAGCTCCTAAACCACAATGAAGAATTTCTTCATCAAACCTTACTCTAATTGTACATACCGTGTAGATAAAATCTTTTCATTGTCCAATCCTAATTGAAAAAGAGTTCATGGATGTCAAAAATCTTAATCTCAATTCTTCCACGAAATGTCAATCAATATGTCCTAAACTCTCTAACACAAACTCTTCGTGTAGGTTTTTAAAATTTGCTTTGGCCAGAGACTTTTAATTTTAGACATTTATCGACACTCGTCTAGGAACTCAACCCAACAAAAATCAATGAAAATTCTAGCTTTAATTATCGAGCCAACGAATCTCATCTTGATCGTTATCTAAAGGTTAATATGAATAATGCATAACCAAATCGGCTTTTATACAGGACATGGCTAGTCCTGTACATATTCACCATATGAATCATATGTATCCATATAAGCTCCAACTCTAATGTCTCAGGTCAGAAGATCACTTTGCCCACTAGTACAATCTAATGATAAACCATTGACTACATGCATGCCACGTGATTTATCGTTATTTGATCATGCTTGAAAAATAGTTATCCAACTATTTCTTCAAATTAATGCCCTTATGACTTGACTCTCATTGTCACCCGCACAAATACCATTTTATGATATCCATCGGTGGCATCTAGTATATCTACTATTTGATATGATTACTCAATCAATATCACATCTGTAGAGAATGACTTTGATAATTTTATTTAATTATTAAATGAATTCTTTGGACAATTCACATACATACTTTATTACATAGCATGATTCATTAAAGAAAGCAGCCTACGTAAGTGAATAAAGAACTCTTTTTTCATTAATAGTATAAAATAATACAAGATCTATAACCCTGAACCCGACAACGCGAATGGGTTCTAAGGTATACACTAACAATCTCCCACTTGTACCAAAGTCATTTGATCTTAGACATTATACCAATCTTCTCAAGATGTAGGTCCAGCTGCTTTAATGTTATCGCCTTAGTAAGTGGGTCAATGACATTATCTACTGAAGTTATTTTATATACAAAAATCTCTCTAGCTCTAACGAATTCTCTCAAAATATGATATTTATGCTGAATATGTTTAGACTTTTAGTGTGCTCTTGGTTCCTTTATCAGTGCAATAGTTCCGGTATTGTTACAGAACACTATTATCAGATAACACATGCTAGGAACGAGATCTAGTTCATATATGAATTTATGCATCCAAATAGCCTCATTTGTTGCTTCTAAAGTAGTAATATATTCAACCTCTATAGTGGAGCTCGCTGTCGTTGTCTGCTTGGAATTCTTCCAACTGACAGTACCTCTATTACATACAAAAATAAATTCGGATGTAGACTTTCTATCATTAACATCTGACTGAAAGTCAGAATCTGAGTATCCTTGAATGCTCAACTCTTGACATCCATAACTCAAAATCAAATCCTTAGTCCTTCTTAAGTACTTAAGGATTGATTTTATCGCTGACCAATATTTCTCCTCGGATTAGCCTGATATCTACTCGTAACAATTACAAAATATTATATATCAAGTCATGTACATAGCATTGTATATATCAAACTACATATAGCTGAAGCATAAGGTATAATACGCATCCGCTGCACCTCTTCACCAGTCTTTGGAAGTGAGATGTAGACCATGATTGAAGGGTAAGAGACCTCTTTTAGAGTTCTTCATGTTAAACTTTTTCAACATTTTCTCTATATATAATTTTTAGGATAATTTTATTACCTTCTTCGCTCTATCTCTATAGATGCGAATTCCAAGAACAAAGGTTGTCTCTCTCAAATCTTTTATCGAGAAAGTTCTAGATAATTAGAGTTTTACCTCAGTTATCATGACCATGTCATTTCTCTTCAGTAATATGTCATATATAATATTAGAAACGTGATAGTATGATCTTTAACCCATTTATAAACACAGGGTTCATCTAGGTTTTTATCAAAACTAAATGATTTAATCACCTCATCAAATCATAAATTCCAGCTTCTAGAAGGTTGCTTTAATCTATAAATGGATCGATGCAACTTGCATACCTTATTTCTATCTACAGTGGATACAAAACCTATAAATTGCTGCATATAAATTTTTTCTTCAAGATACTCATTGAGGAATGCAATTTTTACATCATCTACCTAATATCATAATCATAATATGTTGCAATGACTAGCATAATCCGAATAGACTTAATCATAGCCATAGGAGAAAATGTTTCCTCATAATTCAATCCTTATTTCTAAGTATATCCTTTCGCTACTAGCTGGGCTTTATAGAACTCTATCTTGCCATCCTTACCAATCTTTCTCTTGAAGATCCACTAGCAGCCAATAGGAACAATTTCTTTTAGTAGATTAACAAGTGTCTAGACTTGGTTGGCATACATAGATAGAATTTCAAAATCCATAGCTTCCAACCATTTTTCTGAGTCTCTATCTAGGATTGCTTCTTCATAGTTTCTAGAGTCATCACCATGATCAATTTTGCCCACTAGGAATGATTCAAAATCTTTCTTATGGAAAAAACCATATCGCTCTAGAGGTTGCGATATTCTAGAAGATTTTCGAGCTAAGACTAGAACTGAGGTATGCTGACTGGACTGTCCAGCATCAGCATCGTTAATTTGAGCATCTAAGGACCCTTTTTTAAGCTCAATATCTCTTCCTACACCACCTTTTTCTAAGAACTCTTCTTCTAAGAAGTAGGCATTTCTATTGATTTTACAACTCAGTTGTAAAACGTTGGTATTTTCTCATTTCTCTTGACAATAAATAAATAGATCACCTCTATTATTTGCTCATTGCTATGTTGCTTGATTACAACATCAAGATGATGAAACAGAACCCATTCTTGAATCTTTAGAAAGTGGAAATCCTTACCATGTAGAAATTGAAGAAGATAATAGAATTAGAGATCACAAGCTGCATAGAAGAAGAAGTAATGGTTGGAGTTCTCAGAAGGTGAATTCTATAATTAAGGAGAAAAAATGACAAATTAATTATTGTAATGATCTTTGGTTGTAAGGTATTATTCTAGCTCATGTGATCTACTTATAATAATATCTTCCTCTTTTCTCCAAAGGCTGATTTAGAGTGGATGTTCATAATCACCAACCTTTTCTTGAAGCTTTCCTCGGCTATTTTTGATCAACTTTCTTCTGTACATAAACCTTAGTATGCATTCTTAAGTATGTTAATGTCATTTGCAGCCTTGCTTATATTCATTATAGAGCTCATTTACAAAGGTTGAAAAAAAAAGTTACATGGAAATTAAGGAATGCATTACCATGATTATATTATCCATTGCAAATTCACAAGCCTTATAGAAACTTCATAGGACTTGTATGTGTAATATGTCAAGAGTATTGTTACATCAATTAGTTTTGATTTTGTACATCAACATGCTGACATTCCTATTAAAATTTCTATTTGGCCCATCATCTTCGCTTTTGGTTTATTATGTTTTAAGTTTTTAGAGAAGCCGGAAAGAAGTAGTCCATATATA
The DNA here is from genome assembly GCA_035584115.1 of Cedrela odorata. NCBI lineage: Eukaryota > Viridiplantae > Streptophyta > Magnoliopsida > Sapindales > Meliaceae > Cedrela > Cedrela odorata. Next base: position 1,433,811 of record JAXCLQ010000010.1, on the reverse strand, counting down.
TAAAGATATAACATTGCAAGTTCCATGTTAACATATTGCCATAAGGCATTTGTCTGCAGTGTATAGACTAACTTTGCCTTGCTATATATTTTTCCTTTTGTTTTAAATTGGTGTGTATACTACTTCCCTTTTGCTGAAGTTGTTTTTGTAATCTTTAGTAAAATCCTTATGAACTGAATTGATTTTTTGAGAAGCTACAGAAGAGTGGATAAATTATACATGTTTGTCTACTTTATTCTAAGTAATTTGAATTTGGTATTATTATTGCTACAACTTTAAGGTTATACATTCAAGTATAGGTTATCTCAAGTAATAAAAGTTTAAGAGTTCTAGTGTCGATTCTTAGTGAATTAGTTATACAAGTCTACTATTAGTCTAATTATTTAGATTTTAAGAGAGTTATGTCGATGAGTTGGTTCTTATAATAAAATTTTAACATTATTAAATAGTAGGGCATTGAGATCCTGAAGTAATCTAAACAATACAAAGAGAATTTAAGGAGGGTGGAGAAACGGTCAAACGAGATGATCTATTACATGTTCCAGTTGGGCCTATTATAAGACAAAGAGCAAAGAAGATTAAGGAGGTAATGGCAAGCCTAGCTTAGCACATGATGGTCGAATATACTAATTAGACAGGGGGAGTAGACATGCAACATATGGACTTTATAGAGGAGGGTTCTAGACTGATTCATTTGACCCAAATATTAGTAGATCAAGCCCAACTGTGAGGAAGAGCCCGATTTATGTTCTATGTTTTAAGTTATTTCATATTTGGTGTCATAGGCTAAACTTTAATATTAATTTTTAAAATCCCATAAACGAAATTAGGTTTCTTTTAGCTTAGGGGTTATTTTAGTCTTTGCTTCCTATTAGGGTTTCTTGTGGAAAACTACTTAAATACATTATATGTCATTAAAGAGGCAGATCTAGTTTTCAAGTAAATTTGTGTGTTGTGAAAAGAGTGATTCTTCTTGTTCAGTAATTAAATAAATAATTTATCAAAAGAGTGGTGACCTTTGTGGCGTTCTTGCTAGCAAAAAACTATCAGAATTCTACAAGAGTTTTCAAAGCAGGTTCCTTAGGGGTTTGCATAGATCTTGGAAGGATTTTGTTCTTACAAAATCATGATTCGAGGTTCTTAGGCTTAGTTTCTCTTTCGTGGGGTTTCCTTGACTTCGAGTTCAAGGGGGTTTCTCGTTAGCTGGTATCAGAGCTTAGGATTCCAAGGTCTGATTTATATCTTTGTTTCTTTTGTTTTCTTTTTCTTTCGTTTTTCTTCCTTTTGTTTGAGTCATCACGAGTTGTTCTAGTGAAAATCCTTATCTCGGTTACTGCATGTTCTTTTGCTTTCTTTATGGCTTTCTGTTTTACATAATAAAGTCAAATTTTGATTTTTTTTCTTAATTCCTTCAAATTCGGTTTCACTGCCAAATTTAATTTCAAATTCGGACTTCCTAAACTAGGGTGAACGAAATCATAGGAGTTAATTAGTAGGCTGCTTATTTAATAAAAATAAAAAAATAGTAAAAAAGTAATTTTTTTTTTGTTAAATTTGATTAGTTGTATTTAGTAGAGGGGATGTTCGTGAGCCATATTTCATCAAAATTTCTATTGACGCCAAAAAAATTCTCCCAAAATTGCATACTGATTAATATATATATATATATATATATATGTATATTTATTTAGGTATAGGTTTTCTTTGATCGAGTTTCGTATTTGCCTCTTGAGTCATTATACTTATGCTTAATAGCCTAGCACCTAAAGATTCTTATGGTATTCTGCTAGCTAGGATTAAACATTGGTTGTTAATTCTTTTTGAATAGTTAGTAGTTTGACATTGAACTTGAGGTAATTCTCTTGAGCAGTAAGAGGCAAAGAATGTGAGCACAGTATCGAGAAAAGCCAACCAAGTGTAAACATGAGTGGAGTGACATCTTGAGTGTAAACACGTGAGCATTTGTGAGATTAATTTTTTTATTTATTATTTTCTTGTTATTACTGACCTATTTGTTGATATAACTAAGAAAGAATTGGGTCTTTTAGATAGACTTGATGCCTTAAACAGGAAATTTATGGACATGATAAGAGAACATGAACATTGCCTTGGAAAAGCTTTTTAGGGAGGTAGCTAGTGTTCAATGGACTAGTACTCAAAGGGGGTTTGTGGAGCCACAACATTCTAGGCAAATACCAACAGGGCAACAATAGCCAAGGGCACTAGTTGATGAGTTTGAGGCAGAGAATAACTTGAATGAACTTGAAGATCTCAGTGAGGATGATGATGAGGATGGGTATAGGCCGAGGGATAAGAGAAATGAGAGAAGGTTTGATAGGAAAGACAGAAGATTTGACAATAGGCTAGACTATAGGAGGACAGAAAAAAGAGATCACATAAAGGAAAACTAGAGACATGAGGATAGATATGACCATGATGAGAGAGCTTATGATGGTGGGAGAGAGTATGAAAGGAATTATGGTAGGAGAGGTGAGTTGGATGATAATTTGGGTAGTATAAAAATGAAGATTTCATCTTTCCAAGGCAAAAACAATTTGGAAGCTTACTTAGAGTGGGAAAAGAATATAGAGCTGATCTTCGACTGCCACCATTATTCAGAAGAAAAGAAGGTAAAATTGGCAGTTATTGAGTTCAAAGATTATGCTATGATATGATGTGAGTAGTTGGTTTCTAATAAAAGGAGAAACTATGAGCAGCCTATTGAGACTTGGGCAGAATTGAAGGCTCTTATGCGTAAGAGATTCATTCCCAGCCATTACTTTCGAGAGCTATATCAAAAGCTACAACATCTATACCAAGGCTCAAAGAGTGTTGAGGACTACCATACTAAGATAGAAATAGCGATGATTAGAGCGAATGTGATAGAAGATAGAGAAGCCACTATGGCTCGGTTCTTAGGTGGGTTGAATAAGAAGATTGCGAGTGTAGTTGAGCTGCATTATTATGTGGAGTTGGAGGATATGTTACACATGGCAATCAAGGTAGAAAGACAATTGATAAAAAAAGTCTTCATCTAGATATGCATCACAGAGCACTTCTGCTTAGAAGGAGAAGTGGCCTAGTATATAAAAGAGGGATGAAGGTTATGACAAGCCCAAGACTAAGAGTGGTAAGAGGAAAGAAGTGGAACCAAGCAAAGTTAAGGTTAAGTCTGAGGTCGTAGCACAAGATCCAAGGAAATAAAGTGTTTTAAGTGTTTGGGTATGAGACATTATGTCTACAATGCCCTAATAAGAGAACACTATTAATGAAGATTGATGGTGATGTAGATTCCACAGATGGTGAGGTAGAGGATGAGATGTCTGTTTTAGAGGATGCTAGTGATCATGAGGGAGTAACTTTCTCATTAGATAACCTCTCATTAGTTATTAGACGAGCATTGAGTGCTCAAGCTAGAGAAGATAAAACTAAGCAGCAGAGGGAGAACTTATTCCACACTAGGTGTCATGTGAACGGGAGGTCTTGTAGTATGATTATTGATGGGAGTAGTTGCATCAATATAGCTAGTATAACTTTGATAGAGAGATTGGGATTAGCTTCTTTGAAACATCCTAGGCCATATAGGTTGCAGTGGTTGAACGAGTGCGGGGAAGTCAGAATGACTAAGCAAGTGTTATTGAACTTCACTATTGGGCCTTATACATACGAGGTTTTATGTGATGTGGTACTCATACATGCGGGCCACATTCTTTTGAAGAGGCCTTGGCAGTTTGATAGGAAAGTTATACATGATGGGTTTAGAAATAAGTATTCATTTCAGCACAAAAGAAAGCCCATCATTTTATACACTTTGACACCTAAACAAGTGCACAAAGATCAAGTTAAACTGCAACTAAAGAGAGATAAGGAAAAGGAAAGAGAGGTTGTGTCCTTAGGGGGAAAATTAGAGAGTGTTGAGAAAAGAAGGGCTAAAACCCAAAATGAGAAAAGAGTGGAGGTTAAGGCCGAGAGTGAACCCAAGGGAGAAATGGTCGAGAGTAAGAGAGATAAAAAAGAGAGAATGAAAAAAAGTTTCTATTTAAGTGAGAGTGAAGTGAAGAGAGCTTTTAAGGTTAACAAGCTCATGCTGCTACTAGTCTTCAAAAACATTGATTTTTCTTTACTGACTAACACTGATGATATTTCACTCCGTGTTTTTGTTTCTACTCTTTTGTAGGAATTCGATGATATACTCACATAGGACATCCCTAATGAACTTCCTCCTATTAAAGGGATTGAGTAACATATCGATTTTGTACTTGGAACAATCATTTCTAACAGGTTGGTCTACAAAAGCAATCCTAAAGAGATGAAGAAACTTCAAAGGCAAGTAGAGGAATTAATGGCAAAGGGTTATGTACGTGAAAGTATAAGTCCTTGTACAATACCAGTCCTATTAGTACCTAAAAAAGATGGGTCATAGCGTATGTGCGTAGATTGCAAAGCCATCAATAATATAACAATAAAGTATCACCACCCTCTCCCTAGATTAGATGATATGATAGATGAATTATATAGTTCCAAGTTATTTTCTAAGATAGATCTTAAGAGTGGGTACCATCAAATTCGTATGAGAGAGGGTGATGAGTGGAAGATAGCATTTATAACCAAACATGGCTTATATGAGTGGTTAGTAATGCCCTTTGGTTTAAGAAACGCCTTTAGCACCTTTATGAGATTAATAAACCATATCTTGCATGCATTTATAGAGAAGTTTTTTATGGTCTATTTTGATGACATTCTAGTGTACAGTAATTCCTTAGACAAGCGTGTAGAACATTTGAGGCATGTTCTTGAAGTTTTGAGGAAATAAAAATTGTATGCTAACCTTAAGAAATGCATATTCTGCGTGGATAAAATTGTTTTTCTTGGTTTTGTTATATCTGTAGATGGCGTTGAAGTAAACAGAGAAAAGGTTAAGGCTATTCAAGATTAGCCTACACCTAAATCTGCAGGCGAGGTTTGGAGCTTCCACGAGTTGGCTAACTTCTACCAACGATTTATTTGAGATTTCAGTAGCATTACAGTACCATTGACCGAGGTTATGAAGAAGACGGTGAGTTTTCAATGGAGTGAAGAACAAGAGAGCGCCTTTCAAATTTTAAAGGAGAGATTGTGCAGTGCACTAGTATTGGCATTGCCAAATTTTGATGTGGCCTTTGAGATTGAGTGTGACGCTTCAGGCATAAGCATTAGAGCAGTGCTAATGCAAGAGAAAATGCCTATTGCTTATTTCAATGAGAAATTGAATGGGACAGCATTGAAATACTCTACATATGATAAGGAATTATATACGCTTGTGAGAGCATTGGAGACTTGACAGCATTACTTATGGCCTAAGGAGTTTGTCATGCACACAGATCATGAATTCTTGAAACATTTTAAGGGGCAAGGAAAACTGAACAAGTGCCATGCGTGGTGGATGGAGTTCATAGAAATATTTTCATACGTGATCCATTATAAACAAAGTAAAGAAAATGTAGTTGCGAATGCCTTATTACGCATGTATGTTTTACTTACTTTACTAAGTGTGAGAATACTTGAGTTTGAATTTATTAAGAAACTTTATGCATGAGATACTGATTTTGCTAAAATTTATGCCGTATGTGAAAAGTCTGCATTTAATAAGTTCTATAAGTATAGAGGATTTTTGTTTCGAGAAAATAAGTTATGCATTCCTGTTTGTAGTACGTGTGGTTTACCTAAAACTCTGACAGTTATATACTCCGTGTGTTTTAAATAGAGAAATAAGCAGTTTGTAAACATTTGTGTTTACATATTTGGAAGCTTATATTTTTTTTATAGAGAAAACAAGAAATAGGGATATTTTTGTTAGAAATTTTTATAAATAATTTCAAATAGAAAGATTTAGAAATTGGACCATATACGTAAATAGGGTATTTTTGGAGATCAAAAACACTTTAAAATTAGAAATCACAAGAACACAAATTCTCTTGCGCCGCCGCGTAGGTAGTGCACTTACTAGTCTAGAAGTTTCTTCGTCATTTTCTGCGATTTTCTTTTTCTTTTTTCATATTTATTCTTATACCGACTGGACTCCGTTCACTGGGAGCAAGAAAAAATTATTCTTCCATCTGCTTTTGTGCTATGCTATCTCCTGGATAAAAATTTTGTATAGAACAATCGATAAACGGATAATGAGTTCATCGTTGTTGATTGAGTCA
>JAXCLQ010000010.1:1394664-1427526 GCA_035584115.1 Cedrela odorata | reverse complement strand
TTGAGAGAAAAATCATTATGATCGGACCTAGAATAAACATGAGGTTTATTCATTAAGTTAAGGTCATTAAGTAGGACTAAGAATAAACATAAGGTTTATTCATTAAGTTACCACATATGGATAGGCCGATAAGAAACATAATATATTGTAATATATGGAAGAGAAGTTGTCAATTTTGATTACCTATCGCCATGATTCATATGTTTGTTTCTTAAATATTATGATTTGGGAAATTTATGGATCAAGTGGGAGAATGTTGGTGGTTATGGTAACCACCCACTAATGGTCCATAACTTCCCCTAATACGATGAAAACGTCCCACACATTTTGGCAACTGCAAGTAATGACCATTAAGGGTGGTAACTTCCAAGAACTGCAGCAAACTTCCCAAAAACGATTTTTGATGGAAAAACCTATAAATAGGAAGTTATTCTTGGTGAAGGCCCCTAAGCTCGTTATTCTCTGAAAATTCCATTTAGTGAGGATTAAGAGAACTTGAAAGGTTTTTACCGACATCAAATAGCAAGCAAAAACATCAATAACAAGATGTAAGTTCCTTAAACTTCTGCATTTAAGTTTTAAAGATTTAAAGCATGATTTATGTTTCCATACTTACATAATACTCAAGCGTCAATCATTTATTGTTTAGCGAGTATAGTTGTAATTAAGTTACTAAAGTGTTATGGAAGAATGAATCATAAATACTAACTTCTATATATATTGACATAGAAGTTCTAAAGGCACCTTAAGCTATTTTATATACAAGCTTAACCCATCCGGTTGATTATGTTGGTTAGGTTAGGCCTAAGTTTAAGTCTGTTAGCCCAACAAGTTTGTGGCTTAAGCTTCTAAAACCAATTAACCTCTTTAATAATAAAAGAATATTAAACTAAATGACTGAATTTTATAATAATGGTGTACATTTTATGAATAATATTAAGAATAAAAAATTTTATATACAGACTATTTCGTATAAATTGATGTGTACGTGTTTCATATAATTTATATTTATTTTTGTCTCGTATAATTTTACTTACTCCTGTAATAATAGATCAACCCCAATTGAAATCAATTAAGCTTTTAATTATATGAATTAAATAACAATTAATCAAACTATTTTAATTAACAAAATTATTCCACCTATGATAATTCAAAATTAAAGCATTCAAAGAAGGTCTCGTGCGACAAATTTCTATTTAAATGAAAACAATATGTATCCAAAACCTTTTTGCATGATTTCATTAAATTGACATCTTGGTTTATATTAACTAACTTGAGAAGATCATCCTTCTTCAATTGCACTCTTTGCCATTTCCCAATCTCCCTCTCCCCTTCATTCATCAATTTCTCTATAGCGAATTTCACATCTTCCCTCTTCACCAACACTCCAACATTCTCCTCTTACCCCCATTTAACAGGAATTTCCACACCAATTTTCCAAAAGTTGGTGATTATAAACATCTTCTCTAAATCAATATTTATTTTTAATATGTAAATTATCATTTCATATAAAAAAAATTAATAAATGAATACATTTATTTAATCTTTTAAAATAATTTTGATTATATTTTTATCTACATAGGATTAAGATTAATTTTTTATTATAAAACTGTATTTATTTAATTAAAAATTTTAAATTATTATCATGTTATTTCTTTAAATTATTTTACTTTTACTTGTTCATTATTTCATGGCGCATAATTTGTCAATATTTTTTTGATTAGTGGTACATAGAAAAATCTTATATTTACCATATAGAATCTTAAAAATAATAAAATTAGAAACAAAAGCAAAATTTTCCTTCTCATTTTGTGTGCTTTTCTTGAAGACCAAGAAAAGAAAAATGTTGACTTTCTTTTCTGTCATTTAACAAAATTACCCTTGCATTTGATTTGTGCACCACAATACATTACACAACCATTGGCAAAAAGACAGAGAAATTAAGAGAGAGTTTTAGGTAGGACTAGTACGAATGACGAGATCTTCTAATTATTTAGAATAAAAAAATTATGAATTAGTCATAAATAAAAAAAGTTAAAAAATATTTAATTATTTAATTATTTATTATTTTTTTCTTTAATTTTTTTTATTTATTAATTCATAACTTTCTTTCAATTTTTTTTATTAGTAATTGAATGGTTTCACTCCATCATTATAGCACTACAATACTCTCTCTTAAATTAAAAAAAATGTTGACTTGGTTTGCTTTTTAGTCATTAATTTATCGAAATTAATTATATACATACTCTGGCATTAAATTTGCTTTTGTGCTCTCTCTCTCTTTTGATCCAAAGTTTGCATAGACCAACCGACAATAAGTGTGTTCCTGTACGAAGTCCTCTCTGCAGAAGAAATCGATGAATTGATTGGTAAAAAAAATCCAATTATTAAACGTATATGCATACATGCAATTCCTATTGTAAATTTGATATTTATGTGGGAATGGAAATGTAGATCCTAATGAACCCCAAGAATTATGGTATAGAGACATTGAAGAAGAAACTGGAGAGTAATGTTAAGATACATGTGGACTTTTATCTATAACTTAAAGTCAAATTTATAAATAATTATTATATAAATAGGAGATTTAACTTTCTATATATATAAATAAGTAATTTTACTTACCATATAAACACTACAATAAATAATAAAGATGAAAATAAGCAACACATAAGTTTACGTAAAAAAATTATATTAATTAGAATAAAAAATTATGAATAAAGTAAAAAATTTCATTATGAAAAGTGATATTATAACTTCTCTCTAAATACAAGGAGAGTACAATTGTAGAATACTCTCTTAATTATTAAAAAAATTACACTCAAATAAAATATTTTAATATTTCTCTTTAGGAGAAAATGAAAAATTAAGAGATTGAAAGAATTTAAAAGGGATAAATAACTGGATAAGAATGTATTTTATTTATAACCAATCAATATTAACCAATGTACGTGAAAACTCTTCCAATTATCAAATTGATAATTTTAAAAATTAATTTTTAAAATTAAGCTACCAACTTTAAAAATGTTCGATTATATAACAGTTTTAATGTAAAACCTAACTCACCTAGTTACAACAAAAAAGTTTCGTAACTTGGAGAAACTCCTTAATGATGTGAAAGCGATGGTAAGCACGTGGCACATTAATTTTCATTCATAATATATGGGTTTAGTTTCTTTCTTATTCTCAAATTGTAAAGCCCTTTTTTTCTTTTTCATTTTTAAAAATAAAAATCAATTTTTGGAAATTTTCATTTTTGTTATGTCTACTACGGTTGGATATCTCAAGTTTTATAGTTCCAAATTACTTGTCAATTATTTGGTGAATGTTGAAGAAAGTTGATGTGCTTACTCTAGGAGTTTGGACTAAGGTGCCTTTTTTTCTTTTTTTTTTAATCTGTGGCAGAAAAGACCAGATCTTGAAAGTGCGATTGAAGATCTTAGTAGGGGCAGTAAACAGAGAGATGGCGAAAAGGGTAACAATGATCTAATCCATTATATTTTGCATTTAAAACGTGTGTGTATATATTTATATGTATGCATATGTTTATGCAAATAAGCCTGTCACTCTCTGCAAATAATATTTAATATACTGCAGTATTTAAGACTTAATCGTTCATTGTCACCGTTTACTTATTTTGCCGTCAAATATATTAAATTTATGAATTTATTACTATTCTTAGTTGCGAAGGAGGGTTTTAGAAATATCTTTGGAGATTTACTCCACCATTTTTAAAGAAGAAAATCCAAACCCATATTATTAGTTAGTATATCTGCAACTTTGTTACCTTCTCGAAAGGTATTAGAGACGTGAAACTTCAACATATGTAAACTATTCAACAAACCATAAAAGAGGTGCAATTTTCTTTAATTATGTTTTCATATCGAACTTGTCAATTGTATACGTTGATGCAACAAAAATCTCTTTTGTGGATCCTGTGCATCAGTAACGATCTTCCTCTTTTTTTACTCGACCTGCAACCAGAATCAACAATTATGAGGTGAAAAGCCAGTTGTCCGGCAAAAATTCTTCAATATTTAAGTTAGAGTTTTACTTGTGATTATTTACTTTAGAGAAAGAGAAAGCTAAAAGAGAATTGCAGTATTTTTCGCTAAAGTTTCAGTAGTCGTACCTGATTATAACTAATCTCTTTTTATAAAAGCTTTTATCTCCTTAATACGACAGGATATTATAAAATCTGGTAACTAGAATCCCACTGTGCGAGAATCACGGAGATTCCATAGGTTAATCATCGCTTTCGAATTTAGTGGCATCGTATCCCTAGGATTCTTATTATGTAATAAGTTTAATTTGACAAGAATCCTTATTACAGAATAATACGGGAGAATTTGAAAAGGAAGCGAATCCTTCACAGATACGTAACTGTAGTGAGGTCTCGAGAGTCCTTGTTTGAGACTCCTTTATTCATATGAGATAAGTTCAGATATTGCATGTCTGAAACCTTTATAAGATGTGGTTGAAACCCTTATAAAATGTGGTCGAGACCCTTATAAGCTGTGATCGAGACATTTATAAGCTGTGGCCAAGACCTTTATAAGTTGTGGCCGAAACCCTTATAAGCTGTGGTCGAAACCGTTGTAAGCTGTGGCTAAAACCCTTGTAAGTTGTGACTAAGACTTTTATAAGCTAGTCTCGGAATGAAGTTCTAATATGAAATCTTTGACATGACCTTAAGAGATCTCAGCTCTTACTACTCATGAGATCTTTGTTAACCCCTAGATACCATTGTAAGTTGGTCTTAGAACATCATCCGTCTCTTCTTGTAGAGTCATTTTGGGTTTTTATTCTTCTGGGCCTTATGTATACTAGATTATACCCAACATCAAGCCTCTTAGTTTTAGTCAAACAGTGGCTGTTTGGCAAAAACTAAAAGTTTTGATTTGAAAAGACGTGTCTATACGTAAACTTTTAATGTTAACTCAAAATCTGCAAGCCTTATCCATGCGACAACTTTCAATTGGCTTACCGAACAACATCATTTCGGGTCCTGGAAAAGCTAGTGCAAAACCCTCTTAATATGCTGAGGCAGTTGGCAAAGGGCAAAAAAGGCTGCAAAGGCCTCTCAGGCCCCTGAGGTTGAGGTTGGGCCTTCGGCCCTTAAGAACATGGCTGAGACATTTGCTTCCCAAGATGTTGCTGTCATCAACCTCTACTAAAGGTGCTAAGGCCCGAGGTGACATGCCACCTCATTTTGCCCCCAAGACAGATAAGGGGAAACCCAAGAGGAAGGTTATTACGGTAGATGAAGATGATGGGCTGAGGCAAAAGAAAAAGGATGTCGGCTCTAAAAAAAATGGTAGTAACATCGTCACATTTCTTCTCTCAGATAATCTTCCTGAAAACAAAAGGAAATTCTTCGCCTACTTTTTTCCTTATATCAACTATTAAGTAGAAGAGATGCCGTTAGCATACTTTAACTGCTGCTACGCCTTGAAGGATTTTGGACTACCTTCCGAGGTGGCCGAGGTGAGAAAATTGATCCTTATTCTACTTTTCAGGGAATGAAATATTCTTGGTCTTTGCTAACATCTTGTTATTTACATAATCTGCTCAGATGCAATATGCCGTTGTAGTTTGCCGAGACGTTATTAATGTTGTCTTCACGGGTCCAACGGCTATAAAGACTGTCTGGTTGGGGTAGAAGACAAAGGAAGCGGAGAGGAACTTGGCCATAGAGCATACTCAACTCAAGGCTTTAAATATAATCTGAATGAGTCTAAGGCAGAATGTTAGAGGCTTCGCCAAGGCTGAGAGGAAGAGGTTCATATTCTTGTGAGATATTCCAAGGTCGGTATCCAGACTTGAATCTGACTTGGTTATATGAGACCTTGTGACATGCGCGTCCACGCCTTAGTGAAAACTTCTAGGATAGCATCTACTCTGAGGGAGCCACCTCATAACTTCGAGGCCTTTTGTTGCTTTGCCTCCTTTTCATTCTTCGCACTTGGCACTTTGCATATTTTATGAAACCCAACTTTTGTCAAAGAATGCTCTAAAAGATTTGAACTAAACTAAACTAGGAGCATGGAATTTGTATCACTAAAATCAATTTTCTAATATTCTCTTCTTAGAAATTGTATTTTTAAGCAGGAACCATATCGACCACTGATATGTCTTAACTTCCAAGCTTTAATAAATTTTGAATATATATTATCTTGACTGTAATTTTTTCGTTACAATATTCTGGAAACTATTTTGCTGAGTTCGTGCTCAGGGCTTGTTCGAGCTATGGACCATATTATTCTAGAGATATATGGTAAACTGATGTCTAGGAACCGTGTCACCCGTGTCTGGGCTTTGGGAGGAGATTACCCAAAGATATTTGATGAGACCATCCGAGAACCTCTTTTGCTCATGCTCTCCGAGACAGTACTCTGGGCTTATTTGAGCTGAGGATAATATTACCTCGGGAAAAGTAAAAAGCTGAATGCCTGGGAATCGTGTCACCCATGTCTGGGCTTCGAGAGGAAATTACCCCGAGACGTTTGATGAGACTATCCGAGAACCTCTTTTGCTCATGTTTTATGAGGTCACACTCAAGGCTTGTTTGAGCAAAGGATACTATTACCTATAGAAAAGTTGAAAGTTGAACGCCTCGAAATCGTGTCACTCATGTCTGGGTTTCGGGAGGAGATTACATCGAGACGTTTGAAAGTAGTCATCCGAGAACCTCTTTCGCTCATACTCTATGTGGTCACACTCAGGGCTTGTTTGAGCTGAGGAAACTATTACTTCGGGAAAAGCTAAAAGCTAAACGCTTAAGAACCGTGTCACCCATGTCTGAGCTTCAAGAAGAGATTATCCCGAGACGTTTGTTGAGACCATCCAAGAAATTCTTTTGCTCATGCTCTCTAAGATCATGCTCAAGACTTGTTTGAGCTGAGGATACAATTACCTCGGGATAAATGATAAGCTAATGTCTGGAAACTGTGTCACCCATTTGTTGGCTTCGGAAGGAGATTACTCCGAGATGTTTTGAGATAGGCCTCGAGAACCATATCACCCAGATTCAGGCTTATGGATAATATTACCCCAAGGTGAATAAGAGATAAACCTCGGGAACCATATCACCCAGATTCAAGCTTATGGAGAATATTACCCCGAGGTGAATAAGAGATAGACCTCGAAAACCATATCACCCACATTCAGACTTATGGATATTATTACCCCGAGGAAAGTAAGAGATCGACCTCGGAAATCATATCACCCAAATTTAGGCTTATGGAGAATATTACCCTGAGGTGAAGAAGAAATAGGCATCGAGAACCATATCACCAAGATTCAGACTCATGGATATTATTACTCCGAGGAGAGTAAGAGATCAGCCTCGGGAACCATATCACCCAGATTCAGGCTTATGGATAATATTACCCGAGGTGAATAACAAATAAGCCTCAAGAACTATATCACCCAGATTCAGACTTATGGATAATATTAACCTAAGGTGAATAAGAAATAGGCCTCGAAAATCATATCACTCATATTCAAACTTATGGATATTATTACCCCGAGAAGTAAGAGATCAACCTCGAGAATCATATCACTCAGATTTAGGCTTATGGATAATATTACTCCAAGATGAATAAAAGATAGACCTCGGGAACCATATCACTCAGATTTAGGCTTATGGATAATATTACTCCAAAGTGAATAAAAGATAGACCTCAGGAATCATATCATCCAGATTCAAGCTTATGAATAATATTACCCTGAGGTGAATTAAAGATCGGCCTCGGGAACCATATCACCCAAATTCAGGCTTATGGAGAATATTACCTCGATGTGAATAAGAGATCGGCCTCGAGAACCATATCACCCAAATTCAAGCTTATAGAGAATATTAACTCGAGGTGAATAAGAAATAGGCCTCAGGAACCATATCACCCAGATTCAGGCTTATGGATATTATTATCCCAAGGAGAGTAAGAGATAGGTCTCGGGAACCATACCACCTAGATTTTGGTTTTTAGATAATATTACCCCGAGAATAAAAGATCGACCTCGGGAACCGTACCATCTATATTCAAGTTTTTGGATAATATTACTCCGAGACCTTCCCACCGTCAAGGTTACTACCAAGGCATCGTCATGTGGGTAATATACTTCCACTTCGTCTTCATCCGTAAACATAATAGGTACCAAGGCGAGTTTTTGTTTCTTCTTGGCTTGGACATTCATGATATGGATATCCGACAAGGTGTTGGGTAGAGAGTATTTGGAGTAACTCTTTCTAGATCTATTTGAATTCCCAGCCAATGTTACTCCACCTAAGATTACCATAGTCCTTTCTTCTTGCCTCGGTCCATGCTCGATTTCCTGTCCTGAGACTTTAGTTCCATCCCCATCTCTAGCTATCAAGTTTTGCACGTAATTGTTTCGGATCAATATTTTCACCTGACTTCTGAGGTTAAAACATTCATCCGTTAGATGTCCAGCGCTTTGATAGAACTCGCAAAACTTATTCGTGGCCTCTCCCACTGGTTTGACCCTCAATGGGTGAGGTTATACTAGTATAGTTCCTCATCTTGTGATCTCCTTCCAAACCTGTGTGAGTGAAGCTTTTAAAGGAGTGAAAGCTTGATCTCTTTAAACATGAGCTACTCCCCTTGTGTCATCTCTCGCAGGTGAATGGTACCCTTTCGAACGAAAATTCTCTCTTCCTCTGATTGTCTCATTCCGACCCTAACCTCTTCTACTTTTTCTGTCAAGATTACAAAAGCTTCTCTTGTCGTCGCGTTTTCTTCTCGGATTGATCCTAAGATTTTTGCCTATCATTTTTTACATGTTACTTTTCATTCTTCGCCAACATTTTGGTCAACCAGGCTGTTTCCTTCGTCTCCGGAAGGGAGAAAATTGGTAAGGCGATGAAGCTTCTGAATCATGGTTCACGTTCTCCAATGGCGGCAGCTGATCACCAATATCCTAATTAATAGTCGTATGGCCATCCACCATGTTGTCATGAGGATTCCCCCTCACCGTTGCTTTATTCCTTGTCACATACGTACGCGAAGTTGCAATGTTTTCCTTCTTGTTGTTGTTTCTGACTTTTTGTTCAGATTTCTCACATACGGCACCAGATGTTGATGCAGCAAAAATCCCTTCTGTGGATCTTGTGCACCAGCAACGATCTTCATCTTCTTCTACTCGACCTGCAACTACAATCAACAACTATGGGGGTGAAAAGTCGGTTGTCTGGTAAAAACCCTCCAATGCTTAAGTTAGGATTTTACTTGTGGTTATTTTTTTTAGAGAAAGAGAAAACTAAAAGAGAATTGCAGTATTTTTCGCCAAAGTTTCAGTAGTCGTACCTAGTTATAGCTATTCTCCTTTTATAGAAGCTCTTATCTCCTTAATATGACATGATATTATAAAATCTGGTAACCAGAATCCCACTGTCTGAGAATTACGGAGATTCCATAGGTTAAGCATCAACTTCTAGATTTGGTGGTATCGTATCCCTATAATTCTTGTTATATAATAAGCTTAATTTGGTAAGAATCCTTATTACGGAATAATCCGGGAGAATTTGGGAAGGAAGTGAATCTTTCACAGTTATATAACTGTAGTGAGGTCTCGGGAGTCCTTGTTTGAGACTCCTTTATTCATTTGAGATGAGCTCAAATATTGCATGTTTGAGACCTTTATAAGCTGTGGTGGAGACCATTGTAAGCTATTGCCGAAACCTTTATAAATTGTGGCCAAGACCCTTGTAAGCTGTAGCCGAGACCTTTATAAGCTGTGGCTAAGACCCTTGTAAGCTGTGGCCGAGACCCTTGTAAGCTGTGGCTGAGACCCTTGTAAGCTGTGGCCGAGACCTTTATAAGTTGTGGCTGAGACCTTTATAAGCTGGTCTCGGAATAAGATTCTAACCTAAGATCTTTAATATAACCTTAAGAGGTCTCGGCTCTTACTACTCCTGAGGTCCTTGTTATCCCTTAAATATCATTGTAAGTTGGTCTTGGAACATCGTCCGTCTCTTCCTGCAGTTAGTCTCGGAACACCATCCGCCTCTTTCTGTAAGGTTATTTCTGGCTTTTATTCTTTTGAGCCTTATATATATTGGACTATACCCAACTTATACTTAATATATATTAAAACAAAGCAACTCGTTATGCTACAAAGAATTAAATCAAACCTAAAAAACACAAGTAATTGCAATGGTAAGAATCTAAAGGTTGGAAAAGTTCAATGCTAGATGCATATAAATTCTTGTATCATTGCGCTTAATTAAAATTCTTAAGTGGCATTAGTTTAGGCTATCTAAGTGTAATTTGTAAAGGCCTAGACAAGTAATATAATGGTGAAATTTTTTATAGAAGTGAAACTTGAGGTAGAGCCATTGGATGACAAATCAAATTTTACAGATGCAACAACCCCTTGTTGAGATTTATTTTTCTCATATTTCTCGGCAGGATGATGAAAAAAAGAACCCCATGTTGAATCTTCAGAAACTGGAAACTCCTACCACGTAAATATTGGAGAAGATAATAGCATTGGAGATCACCAGCTGCATGGAAGAAGAAATCCTGGTTGGAGTTCTCGGAAGGTAAGCCCTAGAACTAAAAAAAGGAATAAGAATTAGATATTCTTATCAACCTTAATTATCTTTTCTTGTAAGGTATTATTTTAGTTTGTAAGATCCAATTATAATAATTTCTTGTCCTTTCTGTACAGGTTAATTTAGAGATGATCTTTGTAATCACCAACTTTGTCCTGGAACTTCCCTCAACTGTTTTTGACCAACTTTCTTCTGTGCATAAATCTCAGTATGCACTCTTGAGTATGTTAATATCATTTGCAGCCATCCTTATCTGCATTGTAGAGCTTGTTTACAAAGTTCGAAAGGAAAAAGTTGCATGGAAATGGAGGAGTACATTACCATGGTTATATTATCCATCGCAAACTCACAAGCGTTTTGGAAACTTCAAGGATACGATAGGACTGTTATGTGCTCTCTGTCAGTGTATTGTTACGACAGTTGGTTATGATTTTGTTCGTCTACAAGCTGATAATCCAATCAAAATTTCTGTTTTGCCAATTGTCTTCGCCTTTGGTCTATTGTGTTCTAAGTTTTTAGAGAAGCCAGAGAGGAGAGCATAAACTATAATTCTCTACAAAAAAAAATTCTTTTATAGATTACAAATATACAGAATTGTATTTTATTTTCACTTTTCATTTGAACAATTTACTTAATTTGGTATATTAATTTCATATCCAGCCATGTTTATATGCATTGTTGAGCTCATTTATAAAGCTCAAAAAGAAAAAGTTTCTTCGACGTGGAGGGGAAAAATTACCTTGGTTTTATTTCTCAAATGCAACTGCAATATACATAAAATTGGTTATATTGGATTGTTAATTGGTCTAATGATGTTTTCAAAAATCTACAACAAATTTGAAGGACCATGTCGATAAAATAGTAAAATTGAGGAAGTTAAATTTTATTAAGAAAACTGATAACTCGAATAATAAAAGATTTTGTTTTTCAAAATTGGGTACTAAATTTTATAATAATTTATAAAATTAAAGAGTCAAATTTAAAATAAAATAAAATTGACTATAGAGAGAAGTTTTAAGATATTTGATTTCTACTAGTTGAGTGTCTGCACATTGATCCAGAGCCTCCCGTGCTATCATTTCATATATATGAAACGCTTTCAAAATATTAAAGATCTCAGTGATAGTACATATGTGAAAGGAAAGCCTTCTAGTTCTCCCTCAACTTCAAATACAGAATCTACTAAAGGTTGACCATCTTGCTTGATTTTCTAATTGCATTTTTACATATAATCAATAACTTTTTGGGTGCCTTGTCTTGTATCAATCAACAGGCAGGATGGTCTTCTTTTGAACCATTGACAATTACTTTTCAGGATGTCCAGTACTACATTGACACCCCTTTGGTAATTATTGTTATGAAGCATTCATATCATTTATATGATTTTCCGCATTGCAACAAATTAAGATACATTACATCAAACGATTTAAGGAAAATGAAAAAACATGGATTTTCTGAAAACAAATTGCAACTTCTTGCTGGTATAACTGATGCACTCTGTCCTGGAATTCTCACAGCATTGATGGGTCTTACTCGAGCTAGAAAAATTACTCTCCTTGATGTTCTTGCTGGAAGAAACAAAAATGGCTATATTGAAGGGGAAATAAAAATTAATTCGTTTCATAAGGTTCAAGAAACATTTTCTAGGATTTCAGGTTATTGTGAGCAAACCGACATACATTGCTGACATAACTCTCTGTGCTTTTCTCCGCTTGGCTACGTGTAGCTCCTCAGATTGACTTAAAAACTAAGACTGTCAGATTCTGTATGTATCGTATACAGTGATGACCTGCTACATAACTTTCTGTGCAGGAATTTGTCAATGAAGTCCTTGAAACCATTGAGTTTGATGGAATCAGGGAATCCTTAGTTGGCATACGAGGTGTTGATGGTCTATCAATTGAGCAATGCAAGCTGCTAACAATAGCTGTAGAGCTTGTTGGTAATCCCCCTATAATTTTCATGGATGAACCTACAACTGGTCTGGATGCAAAAGCAGCAGCTATTGTCATGCGAGCAGTAAAGAATGTAGCTAATACGGGTATAACAATTGTTTGCACCATCCGCCGACCAAGTATTGACATTTTTGAATCGAAAATATCATTTAAAATTTAGTGGTAGAAATAGAAAATATCATTTAAAATTTAAAATTCACATCTGTTAGAATGCTTGTACAACCATTCTCAATGAAAATTATGGTTCTAATTTTTCACTAGTGATGAACCCAAAGATTATCCGTAAAGATCTTATTATTTTCATTGCAGTTGATTTTCTTAAAACCCGATGGGCGCATAATCTACTCTGGACCATTAGGGCACCAAATCAACCAATGTTGTTGAACATTTTCAGGATAATTCATCACAAAAGCAATATATGAATCTTTCAATAACCTTCGGTTAATATTAATTTTCTGGTTGACATTCATTAACAGGGTATCTCTGGGGTGCCAAAGATTTAGGGATAATTATAATCCAGCAACATGGATGTTAGAAGTCGCTTCTGCATTTACTGAAGCTCAACTTGGAGTAGATTATATACGGGGTTTCTGCGTTCTATAAGTAAGTTCAATAACAATAGTTATTGATTGTGGTGTTGTGCAAATATGAATCATGCAGCACTCTCTGCCATAGTCCTATTTCATTTTTAATACTTCACTTTAGAAGCTGTCTGCTTGGTCACATACCGCATGATTGTGGTGTTTTCAACTGAAACTTTTCGACTACACCATTTGTAGAATAACAAAGAGCTTGTAAGGAAGTTGAATATTCCACCTCCTGGTTCAAGTGATCTGCATTTTCCAAACCGATTTGCACAAAATGGTTGGGAACAGTTTAAATCTTGCCTTGGGAAACAACCCTTATTTTATTGGAGAAGTCCTTCATACAATTTGACACGTATCATGTATGCGGTTAATAGGATCTTTGTTTTTGGGTGTTGTATATTGGAACCAAGGAAAATAAATGTATCTTTTCCTTACTAACTTAATTTTTCTCCATGTGAGCATGTTAAAGTTGGCAGATATTGTAACTTGTATATACACATAAGTTTTTCATTTCCAGCAATAACATCAGAATTTGTTCAATATACTTTGTTCACTGTATGTCGCCGCAGTCTACTTTGGTCACCATATATTGAAACAGAGCGAACTGTCATGTATCGGGAAAGATTTGCAGGGATGTACTCTTCGTGGGTATATGCACTGGGGCAGATAAAATTTTCTTCAGATCTATATATATATATAAGCACGCTGACTCGAGTATCAAGTCATCATGCATCATTTCTTATTCAATATGTCTATATTTTTCAGGTCAAATCGAGGTTCCTTACGTATTATTCATCCAAACAATCATATTTATCGTCATGACATATCCGGTGATAGGTTATTATGGGGATCACCACATAAGATCATTTGGTGCTTCTAAATTTGGGAATGTTGCTTATGTCATTAACGCCAAATTCCGTGGTACCATCAATTCTATCTGCAGCTTCGTTCGCCATGCTATATCTGTCTACGGGGCTCTAAATTCCTCAACCGGTAACACAACATTACATATTTAGTATCAGAGTGATGCATGCCTAAAAAACTAATTCGATTCTGATGTTCATTTTACAGCAAACTCCAAAGCCTACATCCTGGACAGTAAAAGGTTTGGCGACTTCCCAAGATGGAGATATGGACCAAAACGGTAGCTAACTTTCAAAAAGATTATTTTGGCTTTGAACACGATGGTTTAGTTATTTTAGCAGTTGTTCTTGGTATCTTTCCTATATAACATTTGTTTTTTTTTTTTTCATATTTTGTTGGGCGATTAAATTTCCAACATGGCTGAATGAATCTCATCATGCATAAGTAATGCTTGTATCTAGTGTGGTGGCAAATGGGCCGAGCCTGGTTAGTCCAACCTGTTAAATTGAAGCCATCAGAGCTTAAGAGTCCAGGTCAGCCCGAGCCCTTACACTACCCATGCTGAGCCAAGCCAGCTTAGAAAACATGCAATCTGACATGAATTATAAAATTCGGTCCATGCAAGCTGTGTTGTAACAGTGTCAATTTTAAATGTTTATAAATTTTTTCAACAAAAAGTATCGATCTTGTCTTCTCAATATATCGATATGGTCGAACTTGTAATTTCTTTTAAAATCTCTGACTTATATCGATCTATTTCTTTGTATGTATCGATATGGTCGAACTTATAATTTCTTTTAAAATCTTTAACTTGTATCGATCTATTTCTTTGTATGTATCGATCTGGTTCTAGTTGTAATTTATTTTGAACTCTCTGACTTAAAAGTATCGATCTGTTTATTTGAAAGTATCGATATGATTTAAGTTATAATTTTTTTTTGAACTCTTTGACTTGAAAGTTGTCACATCCTAGAATCCCTAGAACGTGATCGGTAGAAGATAAGAACCTTCTTATTTTCTTTAGCCTCATATCATCACACAACTGAAAGACATAATATCTGTAACCTGCTATATACGGATTATACAGGCATACAAGCAACTCTATTCAAGTCAACACATCGTCACATTCTTTAAATGGACTCAATTCATTTAGAAAATTTGCAAAAGGCTTTATGCCCAAGATATACATAGAATACAACCATTATCAAATTATGTATATATACATGATCATTGTTGTATAACACACAACCTTGGACTGTTATGTCCGAACTAAACATCATAATGCATGTGTGGACCCAAAACCCCTAGTGACTGCATGACGATAGCCCAATCCACTGGTTTGTCTTCAAAACAAGTTGTTGTACCTCTGGATCATATACATATAACCTACAAGACTGAAGTGAGGGAAGGGGGAAATTTTGGGAAGACTTAGTGAGTAGAAAGAAAATGTTGATAAGGTCATCATATACATATACATATCCTTTAAGAAAATCAAATTTCACATCATTATTCATGTGTTCGTTTTTCATACATATCGTGGTACTATCATACATAAGCATATAAATATGAATATCATGCTCATATATATTTGTCTAGTCCAAGTCCAGGGCTATGCACTTGACCGGACAGAGGGACAATTTATACCCAGTGCTACGCACTTGACTGAGTAGAAGGATTATCTTTAGATCCATGGATCAAATCTACAACACACGCACATGCATGCAATCAGACACATATACATGTCATATATAAATAATTCATGTCAAACTCATAATTGGCCTCCTCTTGGCCATATTCTCATACCTCATCAACACTTCCACATATATATACATGTCTTAAATACTTAAATATCATAGATATATAAACATATATATCATAATATATCATAGTATATATTGCATAAATACCTATCATAATATATACATCATAAACATATTTCATAAGCATATATATATATCATAAACATATGTACATCATGAATACAATCTAATATCTTTTCCGTAAACATAGCTGTAATCATGAAAATAATTATAAGCGTCACTTTACGAACATAAGAAGGTTTAAGTATTCCACTCACAGTCAAGAACTGTACTTTGAATTAAGACAAGGTCGACTAGTGTTTGGGTTATCTACAGTACATAACTACCATTAGAAATTATTTTAATCATAATTGAAAAAAAAAATGAATACATGTGTCATATTATGCATATGCATTTTACCTCAAATAGGACTTAAGACAATTAAGTTATTGCAAAGTTCGATTTGACATTGTCTAAGTCGGATGTTTACAACTCATTTTCCAACTACTTTTGACACTCTTTCACTGCACAATGAACGACTTCACATTCTCGTTGTGATCAATCCTCAATGAATTTTAATTTGAATTTTTTATAGAATGTTCTTCTAAAAGTCTAATTTCTATCACTTTTACGGATCCATATTTTGAATCTGAATGATCAAATTATAGACAGATTTCTACATACTACACAGGTGAGACAGTGTGCAGGATATAACAAAGCAACAACTTCTAAATTTTATTGGGAACTCTTTCTTTCACGAAAAATTCTGATTTTCAACTATTTTAACCATTATTATTTCTAGTTTCTACAAAATTTTACGACTTGGCATTTGGAGGTCTAGAACTCATTTTATTTCCCGTTTTCCGAGCACTGCTCAACAATTTTAGCAACCTGACGTACAATTTTTTCATGAAATTTTACTATCCTATTATTCCTTCCAATTTAATTAACATGGCTACACATCCTCATACTTTGAATCCATATATTTGAACATCATTCACTGCCTTATATGCAAATATTACACTATCCACATGTTTATATAATTACTAATTGACAATTCCTACAATTTTCTTGCATTCACTTCATATAAAGTGTTGGCCTAGTTGTTAACACCCAAGAGGGGGGTGAATTGGGTTTTAAAACTTTAGAAATTAAAAATAAAAGTAATGCAGTACAATAAATAAAACAGTAATAGAGTGAGAAAGACAAAGACAATTTATAGTGGTT
This sequence comes from Cedrela odorata, assembly GCA_035584115.1. Taxonomy (NCBI): domain Eukaryota; kingdom Viridiplantae; phylum Streptophyta; class Magnoliopsida; order Sapindales; family Meliaceae; genus Cedrela; species Cedrela odorata. Next base: position 1,410,515 of record JAXCLQ010000010.1, on the reverse strand, counting down.
CGGCAAGACTTGGCCTACATCCACTCTCTCGGATACGGATCCCTACCACCGAGATTCTACTATCTCCTTGTTTTTCACAGGTCAAGTGAAATACAGTACACTCCTTCTGAGGTAAAAAGAAACCTTACACTTCCTTTCCCACGGGTGAAAAGGAAAACCCACAACAATCTTCTTTAATTCGGGTGAAGATATACCCAATACAATATCACAAATGTATATTAAATTTTGCTCTCACACTATAACAGATATATCAGGATGCTTTCACAAGAAATAAATCTCTCACACAAGATTTTAAATTTTAATGTAGAGAGAGAAGTTTAAATATTCATGTTTGAAAGTGGTCTTCAATAATATTTTTGATTTTGATTGCAATGTCAGTTCTATCTTGTTTCACTGTGTTTCTTCTATTTATATTCTTCTTTTTTGTGAAGCAACTTGAGTCCAACGGTTTGATTTGGCACATTTAATGTTTGCTATAAATGCTGTAGAAGTTATCGTTGAGCCTTAAATACAAAAGAAGTATCGATCCCTTTTCCTATGTATCGATCTCTTTATGTGAATAATACGATCTGAGTCCCGAGTATCGATCCATTAACCTTTGCGTACCGATTTGGTTCACATCGTAAATAATTTCTAACTTTCTGGACTTTGCTTGTATCGATCTGGTCTCCCTTGTAAATATTTTATAACTCTTTGAACAAAGCATGTATCGATCTGTTATACTGTAGGTATCGATTTGGTCTGTCTTGTAAATATTTTACAATTCTTTGGACGAGGCATGTATCGATCTATTCTAATTCAGGTATCGTCCTGGTCTGCCTTGTAAATATTTTTAACTCTCTAGACAATGCATGTATCGATCCGTTCTACTCCAGGTATCGATCTGGTCTGCCTTGTAAATATTTTGAAATTCTCTGGACAAAGCATGTATCGATCTGCTTTATTCCATGTATCGGTCTAGTCTGCCTTGTAAATATTTTGTAACCCTCTGGATAAGGCATGTATCGATCCGATTCACTCCATGTATCGATCTATTATCCTTATGTATCGATCTTGTTTGATCTTTCAAGACACTTTCACATAGATTTGTTAAGAATTCGATTTAAGCAAGTTTATATGTTGTTTCTTGATTCTCAAACAAGATTAAGATCATATTATGTTAACTTGACATTAAAAATAATATTAAGTCATCATCGAAAACACATAGATATAATCAAGTTATCAATGTGATATCATCATAAAGCACAATCCATGCATATATCTATGTAGCATGCACCATCAACAATTCCTCAAGCTTATAAATTATCGAATTTTTACACAGCTACTACATACACATCACAATCTACCATTTAAGCTACTAAAACCTTGAAAAACATAATTAATTTTCTTACTTTTCTCTTATTTCCCTTGGTTTCTTCTTCTCTCTCTCTCCCTTTTATGTTTCTTCTTTACAGTTTTTCTTCCTCTTGTTCACTCTCCCACGTTTTGAGCCCTTGCCTTTACTTATCCTTATCCATTCTTCTTCTCGACTTTTTTACTTACATCTAGAAATCTTGAACAAGCAAAATATCAATAATTTTAGTTTTCATTTTGGTCCCTCTTCTTTTCTTATTTATGATTTTCATTGGGCTTGACTTTTGGGTTTGCATTTTATTTATTATGTGGGCTTAATTTTGGTCTTATTTGTTGCCTACAAACATTGCTATATACACCCCTTAATTTAACTTATCTTGACTTAACATATTGCCCCTTAAATTTTAAAAATTTTGCATTCTAGTACCTAATATTAGTTTATAGTTATCACAAAAAAATCGGTCATGACAAAAGTATCAATCTGTTATACTCTACATATCGATCTCTTCTCTATATATTGATCATTCAAACTCTATGTATCAATCTGTTAATAATAATAATAAAAAGTGAAATAAATATTATAATATAAATAATAATAAATAATAAATTAAATAGGTCTGTAGGCCAAGGGTAAGGCCTTGGCTCGACCTATGACGAGCCAATATCTTTAGGCTCGACCTGGCCCTTCAAGTCCCTGTGCCAGGCCGGGTCTACACTGTTCATGGACTAACTCGGCCTATTTGCCACCTCTAATCTAATGTTTTGATCATTGTACTAATTAACTGGTTGTTGTTTGTGACATCAAAATTTCATTGTTTATAACTATGTATGATGTAAAATTGTTCGAATGAAGTATATATATTTTTTGGTCGTATGTAACTAGAGCAAAAATACTTTTAACTCCTTGTAATTCCTAGAAATAGTATTTTTTATTTTAAAAATTAAAAAATAATAAATAAAATATCTACCCAATCCAATATGAGCAGATTTAAACTTCAAACCATTCACACTATAAATATGAGTAGATTTGAATCTAGATCTCTTATACCATTTAAAGAGATTTTACATGTTAAACTGTCACTCACATTTTTCTATAAATTATATTTTGGCTTGAACATAAAATTTATAAAAATATTACGAATAAAAAATAGACCTAAATATTTTTCTTATATAAAAGTACAAATACTTTTTAAAAAATTAGTCATATTTGTATATTTATCGTTAAGACGTAAAGACATTTTCATGAATAGATTTTAATTAATGTTTAATATAAAAGAAACTCAAGTTATACTAAACAGACAGTAATAGCCTTGTCTTTAATAATTTTTAAAAAATAAAAGTTGGCCATATTTGTACTTTATTTATTTTATTTATTTATTCACAACGTCTTGATTACTCTCTGTTTCCCTCTTTTCCTTTTTCAATTCCACCGACGTGTTTTGTGTTTCCTTTCAATCATTATGAGCAAATAAAGATTTACATATGCTTTCATTTTAATGGTGGAGAGGAAATAAAAAGGAAACAGGAGGCAGAAAAAGGAGAGTGAACAGACAAAAAAGAAAACAAAGTTACAATCAAGAATAATTGTACTTACTATTTTTTTTTTCTCACTTTCAATTTAATTATATCTTAAGCTATTTATGAAAACAACTATTTCTGCTGATATTAAACTTATCTTTTTAATAAAATATTTTACTATAATTAATATTATGCATATAGGAGTAATATTTATCATGTTTTAATAAAATAACGTAATTATTAAATAAGTAACATGATACGATTAATAATTATATCGGATTCAGATTTAAAATTATTAACACGTTAACTTGTTATAACACAATTATATTTTTCATATTTAAAAAATTAGTTATATTTATCATGTTTTAAAATACATTTAGTCATATTGAAAATAAAATTGATTAGTATTTGAGTACTTGATATTATAGAAATATGTTAAAATATACAATATATATATATATAAATATTAAATTAGTGACACGATTATAACCAGTTTAACCGTTTAATAATTATGCCGAATTTAATATTTTAATTCTTGACATAATTATTAAACGGATCAAATTCATATTAACCTCTGTTTGTTATAATACAAATATAACTTGATATGATAATTCGAATTGTCACTCCTATACGCATATGTACTACTATACAAACTTTCATTATACAAATCAATGCTTATATTGTAATTATCACATTATCTCTTATAAATTATTTTATTTTTACTTGTCCCTAGTTTTATGTCACTAACTTTTTGTAGATGGAAATTTTTACAAGCGCTATGCACACACATTAATAGTGATGCATTTAGAATTTGGGAACATTGTATATCAATCTTCTTCTTCTATTTATTTTTATGAATAAACCCTCTTTGGTTTTATAAATAAACCCTTGTTAGCTTATTGTAGACCAATCTTAAAAATAATATAATTTCTTTCATCATATTTTGTGTGCTTTTCTAATTTCTTGAAGGCGAAGAAAAAGAAAAACTGTCGGCTTGTTTTTGGTTCTTTTAACCAAAATTATATTAATTACTCTTCGCTTTTGCTTTTTGTGCTGCTGTGCTCTCTCTCTCTCCCTCTGTCAATCAGCCAATGAGTTCATATGAATTACTTCTGTTACACGACTTCGTCGAGGAAGATATCGACAGTGACCAATATCCCTTTGAAGATTACTACGTCGAGGAAGATATGGATCCTGAACAACACCCCTTAGAAGATTACTACGTCGAGGAAGATATCGACCCTGAACAATGCCCCTTGGAAGATTACTACGTCGAGGAAGATATTGACCCTGAACAATACCCCTTTGAAGATGACTTCGTCGAAGACTATCCCGAACCCGAATTGCAAGATGACTTCGTCGAGGATTATATCGACAATGATGATTTCATCAGGGAAGGTATCGACAATAATGAATTTCCAGAACCTGGAGAGTTTCCCTATGACGACTACTACTTTAAACTGGAAGACCTCATGAATGAAGATCGTTACATTACTACAAGGGTAATATACCTAGCAAAGAAATTCCATTCATTCATTAAATATGCATGCAATTTTTCAATGGAATGAAATTAATGATTTTAATTTCTTATGATTTCTGTTCTAGTAGTAGTTTGCATAGGTCAGTTGAGAAGAGTAATCTTCATGGCAAAGTCCATTACATCTAATTCTGATTAGGTTTGTTAATTAGCATAATTGGCTGGATGATTTACTCCATGATTGGCTCCTTAATTAGCTCCATTTCTTTATCAAGGATAATAAATTTTCTCCTTCAATTGAAGTTCAAAAAAACAAAATGTCATTATACAGCATACAACCAATGTTCTAATGGTGTGGCATGATTGAGATGATCATGAAATAACTGACAATTTGTTGTAAATATGACGTTCTGTTTTAGTACTACACATTTTGTATGATTATTTCTTGACAGTAAATTAATTAACCTTTGTTGATTGCTCATTGTTTTCAGGATGAAATTACAAGAGACAATGATACGCAAAGCCTTTTTGGTCCTTCAGAAAGAAACTCCCTCAACATAGACAATGGACAAGATAATAACACTGGAGATCTATTTATATTGGTTGGAGTTATCATAAGGTCAATAAATTTAAATCTATTCATATATAAAGTTACATAATCTTTTCTTCTGAAAGAGAAAATCTAGAGTACATCCGAAATAATATATCATTCAATATTAGATGAAGTAATTTGAATATGAAAATATTGGATATCTAACATTACTCGTTACCGAACAATCTTAACTCTCATTCTTATCAGTTCCCGGTTTTCGTATATAGGTTGATATAGAGAAGCAGTTTGTAATCGCCAACGTCCTTGTGGAATTTCCCTCAGCTGTTTTTGATCAACTTTCTTCTGTTCATAAACCTCAGTATGCACTGTTGAGTATGTTAATGTCATTTGCAGGCATGGTTATGTGCATTGCAGAACTCGTTTATAAAGCTCGAAAAGAAAAAGTTACATGGAAATGGAGGAGTAGATTACCATGGTTATATTATCCGTCACACAGACACAAATCTTTCGGAAACTTTAAGGATACAGTAGGACTGGTATGTGCTTTCAGTCAGTGTATTTTTGCAACAATTACTTTTCAATTTGTTCATCGACATGCTGATAACCCAATCAATATTTCTGTTTGGCCTATCTTCTTTGCCTTTGGTCTATTATGTTCTAAGTTTTCAGAGAACCCGGAGAGGAGGGCTGTATAAACTGTATTTTGTCTATTTTATTATTATTATAGAATAGGCACAAAATACTTTCATAGATTATAAATACATAATTGTTTTGTACTGTTATTATGATTCGGTTGGTATTTTTTTTATTGGTATTTTAACAAAACAAAAATTAAAAACAAAATGCTTTCGATTAAAAAAATATAATAAAATCCTCCTCGTTATTGTGTTATTATTAAATATTAATAATAATAATAGTCTTTAAAAAAAAAACTGTAAGAGTAATATTAAATATCTCAAAAAGTGTATTCCAAATGAAGAAATAATATTCATTTATTAGATAATACATAATTATAATTTTCAAGAAAATTTATTACACATCTCAATTATAATTATCACAATAACCACCTCGTCATTTAAAATGTACCTTTTGAAATAGGTTTTGGAATATTCATTACTCACATTTTAATTTTATTGAAAACCAATTAAATGAAAAGTTAGTTATGTCCAAAGTTTTGTAAAAATGAATCATATTTTTAATTCTATAACCAATTTATTTTAATTTTTGAATAGGGGTATGTTGGTCTTTTTCTTTTTAATTTTTTTAAAGTTATTATTTCAATAAAACGACACATATTTTCCCGAGTTATGTAGCAGTGAGAGGAAAACAAAATGAAGAAGCTGTTGGAACATTCTGTTTTGAGGTGATCTGATGCAATGCTGATGAAGTGCTGGTTAATCAAGTAATGAAATGCATGCGTAATCTTTCTGATCGACTGCAGCAGTAGCTGATCCAAGCTGAATTTCAGTTATAACAGTTACATGCCAGCTGGAGAGGTTAACAAAAATAAGCTGAATTTGTTTGTAATTAGAATTAGTTATTCTATTAAGCTTGCTCAGCTGTCAAGCATCAGTTTCTTGTAAAAGTTAGATCACGTAAAATGAATTTAAATATTCTCAGTTCGTGTATAAATACTCAGCTTCTCTTCTCATTTGAATACAATGAAGAAATAATAAAATTCAGAATACAATTCAGTGTTTCCTTTTTCTAAAGTTGTTCTTAAATTTCTTGAATTTTCTTTTTCTTTCTCAACAAACAAACACTCTATTCTCAATTTTTAACTTGATATCAGAACAAAGAATGGCTCATGGCAATCTATCAATTTCAAATACTTCATTCTCATTTTTTGTTCCTCGATGGCACCAACTACCTGACCTGAAAATCTCAAGTTCTTCCATCAATTTGAGGGAATGGACTTTAAAACTTCATCAACAATGATCAAGTTTGTCCTCAAAGGTTCAGATCAAGTAATACTGAAGGATAACCAGTGGAGAATCCAGATTTTGTTCTTTGGAAACACCAAGATCAGCTTCTTCTTGGATGATTACTTTCATCCATGAGTGAAGCAATTGTAAGTTTAGTCATTGGATGTAAGACCTCGTTTGAAGTTTGGCATGCTCTTGCCAAACAATTTGGATCTCAGTCCAATGCAAAGGTACTGCAACTCAGATTTCAACTTCAATCAACAAAGAAAGGACTTTATATGGCCGAGTATTTCTTGAAGATGAAAAGTATATCAGACAATCTGGCTGCTACTGGATCTTCTTTATCTGATGATAATTTTATACTATATCTACTTGGAGAATTAGTTTCTAAATATAATTCAGTTGTTTTGTTGCTAACTAGAAAGAATGAAGAGATCAGTTTACATGAGATCTATTCAATCTTATTGACTCATGAGAGCAGAATTCCGCAACAAAACTCTTGCACTGCTAAAGCCACTCAAGAAGTGTTTACTACAAACTACTCTCAAGATCAAAATGTTCAAAAGAAAGAAGGAGGTCGGCAAGGATTTAATGGAGGATTCAATCAATTTCTTACAGGAAGAGGAAGAGGAAATCCAATGGGAAGAACATGTCAGAGTAGAAGAGGTTGGCCTACTGGAAGAGGGAACTCTAAACCTATCTGTCAGATCTGCAACAAAATGGGACACACAACAAACATTTATTATCATAGGTTCAATAAAGATTACACTCCTTGGCCATAAAACAATCCATATCAGCATATTGAACCTCAGCAAACTCAAGCACAAAGTCAAGGATATCCTCGAGTACTTGCTCAAAACAATGAGGCAGCTCATATCTCGAATGCACAAGGAAAAATGTCTCAGCTGATGAAGGGTGGTACTTGGATAGTGGTGTCACTCACCATCTGAAAAACAAATTCAATAATCTGAATATCCAAGGTAAGTTTACTGGATCCGAGAAACTTAAAGTAGGAAATGGTGAAGGATTAAACATATCTCGTGTTGGTCCTGCTTTATATGCTTCAAAAATTGTTTAAACTCATCCAAACCTATTTTGTATTTGAGAAATATGTTGTGTGTGCCAAAAATATCCAAAAAACTAATAAGTATATCTCAATTGACTGCTGATAACAACATAACAATTGAGTTTTCTTATGCTTATTGCATAATAAAGGACAAGAGGAGGAAGACAATGTTGCTGAGAGGTGTGGCTACGAATGGATTATATAAATTGAAGCCATGCTCTTCATCTTCTCAATCTCAGAATAATACCTCTATACTTTTAGTCTCAATATTGTCTTTTTTAGCTTCTGTTCATAGTATTACTTCATATTTCAATTGTAATAGTTGTTGTTCTGCTTCTCAAAACAAGATAAAGATTTTTTTTTTGTCAAAATGTTACTTTTGTTAAGATAAACACTTTAACAAAGAGCTTCTGATGTATTCCTCAGTAGATTAGAGCTTGTATCATGCTATGCGAAATCATAAAAATCAATTGCCTACATCCACTAGTGAAAAGGGTATGTTTTGTTGATCAAAATTTTATGTGGTTCTGACTGTAATGCCTACACCCACTAGTGAAAGTGGCCTTTTTTGAGCTTTATTATTAACGGAGAAATGGTACAATTTCAGGAACAAATTGCTAAAACTCAATCACGAAGAATGCCCACTAGCCAGCCAACTCCCCCTGTTTTATGGTTGAAGTTTCCAGCAATAAACTACATTTCTAGCTTTATAAACTTTATTTTACTTTATTTTCAACGTTGGTAGAAGTGTAGTTAATAATAACCTCACTAACAATGTGACGTAACCCAACACCAAACGCAGCACTGAACTCCAAAATCTACAAGACGCAAGTTTGTTAAATCTTAATTCGTTACCTAACAAAATAAAAACTAAAAATTACGGTAATTGAAAACATTACACCAAGAATCTCAAGAACCACTTAAAGATTTAGGTGATAAATCTAATTGTTTTTTAATGTCACAAAAATAAATTTGATAAGTTCAAAAATCTTTTCAAGATTGAAAGAATAACACAAATAAGTTCTCTAATATTATTCTTAACTATCAAAAACATACAGTGCTTGGTCATTTATATAAAGTTCCAAAATTTAACATAAATTATGGAGAGCTAATGATATTTTGACATGTGACATTCTCTTTGAATCAAAATAAGAAAAACTAAATTAGAAATTTGAATCAGAAAAGGAAACAACTGAATCATAAATTTGAATCAAAAAAGGAAATAACTTAAATCAAAAATTTGACTTAGAAAATAAAACAAATCAGAAATTTAACTCAGAAAAAAATAACTAAATTAGAAATTAGAAACTTTTAAAACCTTAATCATAATGACTAAGTTCTCTAATATTATTTTTAACTATCAAAAACATACAGTGCTTGGTCATTTATATAAAGTTCCAAAATTTAACATAAATTATGGAGAGCTAATGATATTTTGACATGTGACATTCTCTTTGAATCAAAATAAGAAAAACTAAATTAGAAATTTGAATCAGAAAAGGAAACAACTGAATCATAAATTTGAATCAAAAAAGGAAATAACTTAAATCAAAAATTTGACTTAGAAAATAAAACAAATCAGAAATTTAACTCAGAAAAAAATAACTAAATTAGAAACTTTTAAAACCTTAATCATAATGACTAAGTTCTCTTGAGATTTATTTGGACTTATGTTGGGCCCTCACGTATTTTTTGTTTTACAAACTTGTTGAATCAGCTCATTTAACACTTCTTTAAAACTTTTGACCTTAAATCTTGTGATTGGCCCACTTGGCAAGCATGATGGATCTTGTGACTGTTATCTTTGAGTCCCTCCAAGCCCATATGTGAGCTCCCCCTCTTATATGCATGGTTGTGCATATTTGTTTGCATCATTCTCCCCCTCTTGAAGAAGATTTGACCGCAAATCATCACCTATATCGAAATGAGATAAACCAGAAAAATTAAAACTCGCAATAACACCATACTCACCTGGTAATTCAAGCTTGTAGATATTATCATTGATGTGTTTCACCACTTAAAATGGCCCATCACCCATTGGAAGGAGTTTAAAACGTCTTTGCCTAGGAAAACGGTCTTTCTGCATATGCAGCCAAACCTAATTTCCTAATTCAAAGATAACCTTTTTGCGTCTCTTATTGGCTTGGGATATTGCTCCTTTCGCAGTTCTATGTGCTGCTTAACAAAATTAGCTTTCTTCTTGTCATCTAAGTTAACACGTTCACTCAAAGTTAAAGAGATTAAATCCAAAAAAGTCAATGGATTAAAACCATAAACAATCTCAAATGGTTACAACTTAGCTGTAGAATGAATGCAATAATTATAAGCAAATTCAACATACGGCAAACAATCTTCCCATATTTGCAAGTTTTTTTGTATGATAGCTCGCAACAAAGTAGACAAGATCTTATTTACTACTTCTATTTGACCATTAGTTTGTGGGTGACAAGTAGTGAGAAACAATAATTTAGTTCCCAACTTTCTCCACAAAGTCTTTCAGAAATATTAGAAATAAGAAGTAGTGTGTACAAACCATGTGGTTGTTGCCTAGAATTAGCTTGCCTACAAATAATGCATCTTGCACAATTCTTCTCTACATCACGTGTCATATGCGGCCAAAAGAAATGTCCATGCAATATGCATAAAGTCTTAGCTACCCCGAAGTAACCAATCAAACCACCACCATATGCCTCCTGAACAAGTAATTCACGCAAAGATGAATGTGGAACACACAATTTATTATCTCGAAACAGCAAATCATCATGCAAATATAACTTCCCACATACTCCCTTAGTGTAATTTTTAAACAAGTCACCGAAATCAGATTTTGTTGCATACAACTCCATAATGTACTCAAATCCAAGAAATTTAGCATCAAAGGTTGAAAGTAAAGCGTACTTGCCTGACAGTGTATTGGCAACTACGTTTTCCTTACCATGCTTGTATTTAATTATATAAAGGAATATCTCAATGAACTCTACCCACTTGACATGGCATTTGTTCAATTTGTACTATACTTTTAAATGCTTCAACGATTCGTGATCTGTACGAATCACAAATTATTTAAACCAAAGGTAGTGCTGCCAAGTCTCTAAAATTTGAATAAATGCATACAATTCTTTATCGTAGATGGGATAGTTTAGGGTTGCCCCATTTTTATAATTAATCTTAAATATAACACATTTTGAAGTTAGACGATAAACGTAAATTCAGATATTTTTGAATTATACAGGTCTAAAACCCAAATGTTAACGTTACCAAACAAAATACAACAAAACCACGACAATCCCGTAGCTTTTACCTTTTAAAATTAGAAATCACAAGAAATCAGATTCTCTCGCTGCGTAGGTAATACACTCGCGAGTAAACTATTGTAGTCAAAGTTTCCGTTGCTTCGTGGAGCTTACAAGCCGAGAAGTTTCTTCGTTATTTTCTGCGATTTTCTTTTTCTTTTGTATTATTTATTTTTATACCGACTGGGCTCCCTTCACTCAGAGCAAGAAAAATTTATTCTTCTCTCTGCTTTTGTGCTGTCGTGCTATGCTATATCCTGGATCAACAATTTGTGTGGAACAATCGATAAACGGATTATGAGTTCATCGTTGTTGAATGAGTCACCGAAGGCGGCCTCCAAAGATGACGACGTTCGCTTCAATGAGTTAGCCAACATTATATTAAAGAAGTTAACGGATACTCGCTCAAAGCAGTTAAGCCGGCTATTTGGAGCGAGTTCAATTTTTATTTAATGTTTTATCTTGTAGAGATTGGATTTCATTTAAGCGTTCCTTGCGGTAGTTAATAATATATTGTATTTGTTACTTCTATTTCATTGTTGATATTTAATTGTTTATTAACATTGTCCATAGAGTAAAAATACTTTTTCTTATTTTTGAAGTTTGGATTGATGGAGATTTTGTTTGTTGCAGTCAAAAAATGCCACGATGTTCTTGCACCAAGAGAAAATAGTAAGAATGATTAGAACACCTTGTCAAGTCATTGTATCACTAATCCATTTATATTTTGCTTTTGTGGAAATAAAAGTTTCCGAAGTGTGTTTGGTTCATTATTTCTGAAGTTGTATCGTTGCTTTTTAAAATACATGGGAAGACCAAATAAGCATGCCACTCTCTGAGAACAATCATTTATGTCAAATTGCTGCATTATAGAGTGAATTATTCATTTTTCTTTCCTGGTTACATCCTTGTTATTGTTACTTATAATGTGAATCATTAATTTTTGTCAGGTGCATCGTATAATATGCTAAATTTATGAATTATTCATTAACTTTGTTGGAGTGCATTGTTTATTATGTTCGTAAATTGACAAACTAATCTGTTATTTTCATATTCTTCCATCTCTTGTGAAATTTTGGTGATAGACAATAAGCTTGATTAGATTTTATTAAGCTGGACAGCCTTGATGAAGTTGATTATTTGGTCACATTCTTGAGATTTTTAACGTGGAACTAATTGTCAATTGTAAAGGGTCTCTTGATATATATATAAACTGGACACCTCCCTATGTTACAAACAGAGCAAGACCCTGAAAAACAAGCGTAATTGCAAGGTTGAGAGATTAAACTATAAGAAGTTGGGAAAGCTTAAAAGTTAGTGGTCAATCCTTGCATTGTTGTTATTCTCTTATCTATTGAAATGTTTATCTCGTGTTGTGTGGCTTGTTACTCTTGTTTTGTTTATCTTTCTATTATATTTGCTTACTTGTATTATTATTAGTTGCTTCTATTTTTGCTGGGTGCAATATAATTGCAGTTGCCAATCCTTATAATGTGCAACTTAGGATCTGGTAATGGAAAAGGTTGGGAAAAGGAATCATATATGGGCCTATTATGAAGTCTGCGGAAAATTTTGTTTCCGTAGATGCAGCATATTTGCTCTGCTCAGTGGTCGAAACTCTTAACCATATGGAATTTCCTTTTTGGATATTGGATGTTGTTACTGAGTTACTCTGATGCTGAAACTTATACCTGTTAGTTACTGATTTCATTTAACTGTTTCATGCGGGAATTTGCATTGGATTTGTTGCGTCTATTCCATTGTTTCCTATTTAATTGTTTATTAACGGTGAGTAAAATTACTTTTCTTATCCTTGGAGTTTGGATTAATGGAGCTTTGGTTCTTCATAGAAATTAGCTGATGATTTAAGGGCTTGGCGAGCAAGGGCAGAAAGAGTAAGAATGATTAGAGCCCCTTCTCAACTCATAATATTCTCATCCATTTATCTTTTGCGTTGATTAAATAAAATCTTTTGAAGTTAGGGTCTGTTTGGAAGTTCTCAAGAAAAAGCGCTCAAGTGCTTGTGCATTTTAGTGTTTTTTCTTTAGCATTTTCTTGAAAATTTAATAAGATACTTGACATTACATGTAAAGTGCTGTAAGTACTATTTTAATTAGTATGTAATTATACACTAATTTAAAAATCATTTCTAATACTAATTAAATTTGATAAGCACTTATATAGATTTAATAACCAAACACATATATAAGTACTTATAAGTTTAATTTAGTAATTATGCAATGCTAATTTGCACAGCCAAATGGGCACATTGTTTGATATTAGTGCTTTTTAAAGATAGAGGTAAATCCTTACATTATTGATGGTGCCCGAAAGACTGTCATTTATTACTTATTGTAGATGAAGTGCTGAAATGTGATGCTTTTTTATCCTGTTATTTAATGAGTGTTTTAGCTGTCATCTTTAAACCTTTTAGCAATTTTGAATATTTTTCGTTTATCTATCAAATAACTAATCTTTGTAAGCCAATACTCGAATGTTCCAATGGTGTGCTATAATTGTAATGTGATAACAAATAAGTAATCATTGTACAACCCGTAAAACATGGCATTTTGTAATTAGCAGATATTTATTTTTTGTAATACTTCTCGGAAGTCAATAGACCTCAGTCAATTGCTCATTCTTATGCTCTTTGATTTCGTCATCAGGATGAAAAAAAGAAACCCGTTGTTGAATCTTCAGAAAATGGGAACTCCTATCACGTAGATATTGAAGAAAATAATAGCATTGGAGATCACAAGGTGCATGTAAGGAGAAATACTGGTGAGAGTTCTCAACAGGTGAATCCTAGAATTATAAAATAAATACAAAAAAGAGAAAGAGAGACAAAACAGAAAATGAATTAATTCTGGTTCTGAAGCTATTTATCTTTCCTTTTAAGGCATTTGTAGCCCCCCTTTTGGAATTGGAGATACTTTTCAAATCATTTGTGCGTGCCAACACTGAAGAGGATGAAGAGTTGCCTATGGACTCTGATAAAAACGAATTTCCTATGGGCTACGACATCGACGGGATTGGTGAAATTGTTCGCAACAGATTTATCCCAAGATCCTTGATAGAGAGGGTAATTTCCACGGCACAAAAATTCCATTCCTTGATTATGCATGCAATTTCGAGTTGTAATTTTTATGTGGGTTCAATTTCGTACAATTTCACATTATACATTTGATGTTTCTGTGGATATGGAATTGTAAATATTTTTGAAGAATCGGAGGATCTGTAGCTTGATGACATTGGGACTAACTTTTGTTCAATCATAATAATTTAGGGTATTTGTCTATTTGGGATTACACTAGATATACATATGTTTGACGAATGATCTTTTGTAAAATCTAAATTAATTTTTAGAAATGGGTATATCATTAATTGCCTCTGTTTATGCCTTTCGGCTATCATGGAGTCATCCTAAAATATTCTCTCTATAGATGAATCTGACCTTAGAGCTTTAAGGCATCGAAATTACATCTTCGTTGCTTTGTAGTTGGAAGTTTTGAACTGTTTGAAATTTCTTTTTTTGGAGATGGCTAAATTATTATGTTGCTCAGCTTATTCCAGTTTGTTACTGATTTCATTTACCTATCCCTTGCGGTAATTTATTTTATGATTTGCTGCTTCTATTCATTGTTAGATATTTAATTGAGTATTAACATTGAAAAATGTCAGTGTGCTTATCCTTGGAGTTTGGACAAATGAAGCTTTTGTTCTATAAAGAAAGTGGCTAGGAATCGAAATGAATATGCTGAAAAGAGGACTTGATAGCATCAAAGTAAGGATTATTAGGCCCATTCTCAAGTCACAATACTCAAATTCATTTATCTTTATGTATTTTCGTGAAATAAAAGTTTTTGAAGTTATTTTTCTGAACATGTATCACTACTTTATAAAATTCACAAGGAGAGCCAATTCGCTGTCACCCTCTGAAATTAATCATTTATTTTAACCTGCTGTATTTGAGACTTTGAATTATTCATTTTGTTCTTGTGCTTAGATGTAATGTCCGGTTAACCGTCCTTCTATTCTGGTGTGACACAAAATCCCAAATTTAAGAAATTGTGGGGAAGACAGATTATGTATGAGGTAGTTAGGAATGTGGATTTAGGAAAATTGAAGGGTTTACATTCAAAATTGATTTTGAAAAGGCTTACAATAACGTAGCTGGAGATTATTGATTCAAGGTTGTTTGATATTTTTGAGATTTTCCGTCTTCATCAATGCCTAGCCTAGGAGTACGTTTAATGCATCTTGAGATCTAAGACAATGGGACCCCCTTTCATTTTTTTTGCTTGGTAGTATATTTTTTTTTGAAACCGCTTTAGATGCAATCCTCATTGAGATGTGATAACAAACAATCAGTTGTAAACATGGCATTTTTTTTATTACTAGATATTTATTTTTCTCATATTTTTCGCCAGGATGTTGAGAAGGAACCCCTTGTTGAATCTTCTGAAGCTGGAAACTCCTACCACATAAATATTGGAGAAGATAATAGCATTGGAGATCACCAGCTGCATGGAAGAAGAAATACCGGTTGGAGTTCTTGGAAGGTATACCCTAGATCTAAAAAAAGGAATAAGAATAAGATATTCTTATCAACCTTAATTATCTTTTCTCGTAAGGTATTATTCTAGTTTGTAAGATCCAATTATAA
>JAXCLQ010000010.1:1377529-1388643 GCA_035584115.1 Cedrela odorata | reverse complement strand
ACTCTAAGACTCTAAGACTCCTCAATCAAGAGCCTATAAATAAAGGTCCAAACGGTGAGATGGCAAAATGCATCTGAAATCAGAATCAAAGCGAAACCCTTTCAAACACCTTCTAAACTTACTCATTTTGATAGCAAATACACCCTATAAACTTATCTGACTTAAACATCGGAGGGTTATCGTCAAGCTCCTAGCAACCCTGATTTGTGTTCTTATTTTGCAGCCGAATGACCCTATGTCATACCAGGAAATTCCAATGACACTAGTTTGATTAGATTTCATCTTGCAATAAAAACAAATTGTGTGCTGACACCTGATAGAGGAAAATTTTCTTCGAGTATCAACAGCTGGCACTGTCTTTGGTGAATCTGAACAAAAACTATCGCACCACTAAAATTATCGCTTTGCTAACACCAACTTCATGTTAGTGAATGATTTTAGTAACATTTGTTTAAAGTATCATAAATGAGTCTGCCAAAAATACGTTGACACTAACTGATAGTGTCTACTTTATTGTCAACATTGTATCAATGATTTATTGACTATATTGTATTAGTACTTTATGTTACAGAATTGGTGTCAAAATTTTCTAACTCAGATGTATCTCTAACTCAGATGTATCAGGCCTTATTGACACTTGTTAGGGTTTACAAAATTGGCATCTTCTATAAACACATTTTTATTTGTTGCTCATTTATGTTGTATTCATCCATGTTTTAATCTTCACATACAATAATTCCAAGTTTAAAGTTGGACTTAAAGCATAACTAAGAAACTTGTTGCAATTCTACAACTCAAAGGTGAATTATTATTGGAAAACAAGTCTATTATTTAGAAGAGAGTCATTCTTATTTAGGAAAAAAAATTTCTTGTTGGATTAAGAAACAAAACTCACTTTAAATAATGGTTAGGGTTTTCTATATATGTGTGTGTGTGTTTTATTCTCATTGTGCAACAGCCTTCTTGGATGTCAAAGAGAGAGAGAAGCCTTGAGTTTTTTGTTCTCCTTCTTTCTTGTTTTATTTTCCAAATTGTTAATATTTTCCTTAGTGTTTTAAAGTGAATTTAACTTGGTGAAAATTATGAGTCTGTAATTTCTAATTTCATAAAATTAAATAGTGTTCTCTTAAGTGTGGTTAAAACATTTTTATTCTTCGGGAGAAGGATTTGTGCTTATTGAAGGAAACTCAATGACATTTAATAAGGAGATCTTGCTGAATTAAGTCTAAGGAATTTTGACGCATCAATGCAAGGGGATTTCGCTGAATAAGGCCACTAATGAGGTTTCAACACAGTGGCGACAATAATAAGAAGGAGTCTTTATTTTGTATAAGTCTATTAGTGTTTGTAATCATTTATTTGCAAACCTCGTGGATATAGGATTGAAAAATCTGAACCACGTTAAAATCGGTTGTCTCCTTTATATTTACTTGTTGTGTGGTTTCTTAATTTAATTAATTGGTAAAATTAATTAAAATTGGTAAATAGTTGCTAAAATGAATCTTTCTGCACTAAATTTGTATCTAAAATTTGTATTTATATCAATAACTGAGCATGAATCTGTGACAAATATTTAGTATCAAAGAATGTATAATGATTTTTTTTAATTCTTAAAAAAATATTTTTGGAATCCCTACTTTGATATCAAATCATTCAAATTCTCAAATGGCCACATTAATTCTCAATAAACCATTAATTTCATAAGAAAGTTACAAATAAAGCATACATAAGTACATGAATCCATCCATCACTATAATTCCATAAAATATATCCATACATCCAATATATCCATGAATCATAAACATTAATTAAAAAGATAAATAAGCTCGAATTAATTACATATCCGTCCATTCCATCAAACATACGACAGGAAAAAAAAAAAAGGCATCAACTTCCATATGCTTAACCAAATAATTCCAGTCAATCCTCATTTATGCCCAAAAGCACAACATTATATATCAATGATTTCATCCAATATATTCATTTAATCCAATATTGACATCAAATGACATAAACTTATCCTTATGTTATGTGTGGTGATTATAGTTGCAGTGTATGTAGCCTACTTATCATAAACCTTGAATATGTCATCCTTGGTACATTCATTTAATTCTTGGAACTTGAAACACGAAAAAATAAATGTATTATTACATTTATGAACATATGAAACATCACTATTTCAACCAAAAATAGTAATTGCCGAGAGCAAACTTACATTAGTCTTCAGGATGTTAACAACAAGAAGAATATCTTGCATGAATTTCATAATAAAGTAGCCACGTTAAACACTGTCAGGTTGTTTAGGATACTAAAATAAAAATGATTGTTAGTCAAGTGATTGATATGAAAACAACACATGTACAAAAGAGGTGTGTCAGTTACCTTGGCTGCAATCCACTGTAAGTTGACCTTTTTCAATGTTTTATGAGAAGAATAAATTTTAAACCCTCTAAAAAATGAAAAAGTTTTAGTCATAAGATGATATGAACAATGACAGCAATACATACTATCATGATAAAAAAAAATACGAATGTTTAGAAACTTCACTAGCTATAATGTCTTCCAAATCTTCACAAGGTTTATCACTTAAATGGTTGGGATAATATGTTATAGATATAAGTAAATCAACAACAACTAATACCTAATGACCCCTACTAGCCAACATAAACAAAGAAAATATGGTTTATTAGCTTACTACGATAACAACACAACTTAGATTTTCAGCAATTAACAGAATAAATGACAGATCTTACCTCGGATTATAAAGGAGTAAAGTAATTTACCCTGGTAACACCTTCCCAAGAATTTTAAATATGTAATGGGATCGATCAATGTGAGTCTTCACACTATGTTGATGACCATAAACAGATATTCTAGTCGGATTGGCAAATCGAACAGGAGTGGCAAGTTTATCAACAATCATTTCATCTTGTAAATGCCTATGAAAATGTAAAACATTATTAAATATTTACATAAATGATAAAATTAAAATACAATTTTCATCCGATAACACTAAGAAAAACCTAAAATTAGCTTACTTGATCCATATCTCAATGCACACATTAGACATAGCTTTCATATTGATAATCAATGTTAACTGGTGGTTTGGTTACCTTTATAGATTTTGGACTGCTTCTATTTGGACTTTTTTTTGAGAGATTTTCTGGGATATATTATGGAAGCGGCTGATGGAGTAAGTCTAGGAGATATTATGGGAGCAACTGCTAGAGTGACTCTGTGAGATATTGTATGAGCTGTTGCTAAAGTGAGTTTGGGAGATCTTCTGAGAGTGTCTACCTATATTTTATTTTTTAAAATCAAAAGTAGAAGTTAAAGAAAGACAACTGAGAGCAAATGTTAAAGTTGAATTGAATAGATTTTAACTTTCGTTTTTTCTAGAATGTTTGGGGGTTGCTAGTCAACCTCGAGAATGCCACCAGATTCGACTGGACGACTTGAGGTTCCAACGTTAGTGATTGCTTTAGCTTTCATCTGTGTATTTAGTAGTTCAATTTGAGTTGTCATCATTGCAATCTTCTCTTCATAAATAGCTCTTTCTATTGCAATGTCAGTACAGTATAGAATGCGAAAGTATAATGCAATTACAAATTAGCCAACCCCTTGCACTCTGCTACCATTTTGGTTTCTTTCAAGGGTTGTAGACAGAATATCATTCATCCTAGAAGGTTGAAAGAAACCTTGTTCAACCTGGCTGTGAATGTCCTCCTATAAGATAACTAAGTTAACCATTAACAAATCTCAGTAGTTTCTTTAATGTTGTGAATCACATTGGTGAAAGTAACAGTTAAGCTAAGAGAACACTTAATATAAGGTTGAATAGTCAGTGTGTTCTCTAAAATGCAAACATGGCCTTGTTATAATGCTTGAGAACAAACTAACATTATTTTTCTATACCTAATGGTTTTTCAATTGGGATATTAGTTTTCAAATTAGGTGACAGCCTAATTACATCATGACTTAGAAGATATTGAGCACAAAATTCAAGTGACTCTTTAATAATGTAACTTTCAGCAATGCTGGTGATGTCATAAGCATGAGGGAGTTTGATTTGTTGTTAATGATATCATAATAATGCATACGTGTTTTCGATGATGAACAAGTTTGTATGTATATCATTCGTTAGGATGTCAATTTCATTTGTCAAATGAACATTACTTCAATGAGATTGATATGTATATATGTTTGAATATTTCAAGTATAAAGGAAATTGTATATCATTGTTTTTATGAGCAAAACTAAACAATTTTCTATGAGAAATCTGTGTTTAAGCCAATAGTATCAATATATGGAGTTCTGAAGATTGACACATTTCCAAATGGATCAATACATAGAGCATGAGGATCAATACATTTGATAGAGATGGATATCAAGAGTTCAAATGATTGACACATTCAAAGTCAGAGACTTCGAAAGAAATTACCAAGTTAACCAGATAGATACTTGTACGGAAAATGATCGACACTTTCAATGTCAGAGACTTCAAAAATATTTACAACTTGGCCCAGATCGATACTTTTCTCAAAATAGAACGATACGGTCAAAGTCTAAGACTTCACAAGAAATTACAAGCTCGACCAAATCGATACCTTCACTGAAGAAATCGATATTTTCAAGTCAGAGACTTCAAAAAAATTTTCGAACTCGCCCAAATAGATACATGAAAAAGAAAAGATCAATACTCGTGGTCTAAGAAAAATTCAAATTTGAATTAAGACAAATGAATCGATAGTAGAGGCAGAACAGATCGATACCTGATGCCGATTTCAAACATAACGATAATATTTTCAAACATAACAGCTAGTTTTCAACAAAATCTTCACTAAACGTTTTTCAAAGTATTCGTTGGAGGAAATAAAAGGAAATCTTCAGCATTATAAAAAGAGTTTTTCTTGACAAAGAAAATAAGTGAATGAAAGAGTACAATAGATGAAAAAGTGATTCTAGTGAATCTGAGCAAGAATTGAAAGACCAATATACTACAAGTGATACATCTTTGAAAAACACCAATTGAGCTTTAAATTGCAAATTCATGTTCATCTTGAGTGAAAAATCTGTGTGAGCTAAAATCTGAAAATCAATCATTTAAAGAGGATATTTCTTCAAAATTCTTTTAGGATAATTATTTTGTATTTGGTTTACACTTCATCTGTTCAAAGTAAATTGTTATTGGGTTACACTTCACCTAATTTAAAGCGAGTTATTTTGGTTGCATTTCACTGTTAACAATGAGTTGTAATTGGGTTACATTTGATATGGTTGACTTGGTAATTCTTTTTAAATTCTTTTAAATTTTTATTAAAACCTAATTCACACCCTCCTCCTCCTCAACCACCCCCACCCACCCCCCCTTCCCACTTTCCCTCTTGGATGTGCCATCTGGGTCAATAAATGCGCCCCTGTGAACAATTACAATTACAAACATAACCTTTACATACTCAAATGGATACATCCATCTGAGAAAATTTGGCCCACATAAACGTACTTCCTTAACAAGATGGGTTGTCAAGTGAACCATTATGTTGAAAAAAAAATGGTAGAACGTTGCTCTAACATACACAATGTTACTTTAAGGTCCATTTATAATTTGTCCAGATTTTCAACATCTATCACTTTATTGCACAAGGAGTTAAAAGGACAAACACATTCTAATGATGGCATACCTAGTAGGTTTAGGTAAATAACTTCACATGGTTAATGGCAACAATTGTTGCATCAAAGTGTGATAATCATACGACGAATATCCATCGGGTACTTTGGTTTCTAAAAACGTTTGATAAAACATTTGTTTCTCTTTTTCACTCAATGTGCAAGGTGTGGGAGGTAGGAAATTTTTATGATTTTCATTGAGAATTAATTTTGGCCTGATTCTAATTTTCATAAAACATTTCCTAACTTTAATCTCATCTTTTGTCTTGCCCTGTTGATGAAGTATTGTGCCATAAATACTCTAACAAATATTCTTTTCAATGTGCATCACATATAATTGATAACGAACTAATGAATGTTGCCAATATTCTAAGTTGAAGAATATGGATTTCTTTTTAAACAACTTTTCTTTGTCACCGTCAAATCGTTTTTTTGTTTTGAATATTTTTTTTTCTAAAATTGTTGTCAATTTAATTAACAATTTCTAATACATCTTCATCAGACAAAAGTTTGGGAGCATTGTCCCATTCTTGCTCACCATTAAAAATAGCTTTCAATGTTCGAAATGGATGATCATGTGGTAGAAACTTACTATATTTTTGTCATGCCCTGAACCTAGGGTCCACCTGTAACAATCGCCATAGACCCTTATGAATACACCTTCTATACCTGAAATGTATCAAAAGGTTCTGTAAGGCTTTCCTATTAAACAATAACCCTAAAAATAGTTTATAAAATATTAACTTCCATCCATGGGGGCGTTATCAAAGAATTGATCATCCATGATTAATTCATCTACAATAAACATCAAATAATAAAATATCCCATGAAAATCATTTTCATGCGGGTTGAACAAAATAATAAATATTTACATAAACACTTAGTTCACAAATACTTTACAATTTCCAAATAAAATTATATATGTCCAAAAAAACACATATATCTAATAGACCCAAAGTGCATATGTGAGTCAAGAAAAAAAACATACCAAAGCGTCGTGGGTTCTCTACCACTACTATTAGTTCGACAAGTACTAGGGCGCCTAACTTGAAAGCTATAATAGTGAGAAGTGAGTATACAATTATACTCAGTGAGTAAATAAAGTACGTACATATATACATACATGCACACGCATTTTCAAATTTATGATATTGGGATCACTTTGCAATATGTTTCAAAAGTATATACATATTGAATTTAAAGTCAAATATTCATAAAATAATTCATAGGTCTGCATACAGTTTTAAATAACAAACCGGGTTGGCCATACTTTCTTGACCGCTATCTTGGCCAAGGCAACGTCGAAACCATCAGTAAGTTTTTCATGCATAAAATCATATACAATGCATTCTTATAAAATAGCAAATCATTTCTCATGCTTTACAAAAAAATTATTTTATTAAGGTAAAACATGAATTTATAAATAAACCAATGTCTGTCTCACTGATGTTGACCCCGAGTAGTCAGTTGGTGACAGAGTGACTGTCCTTGTAATCTGTCAAGTCCAAGATATTCTTATCAAGCAGCCAGGATTTTCCATAGGGTATCTATATTTGCACATACGTGCACGGCACACATGGGCTTGCCATGGCCTTTCCCCCTTATTCCAGCCCCACTACGGCTCTACTCACCTATGTGGCCTCTTAATAAGTCCGTCCATAGGCTACCTCCTTGTATATACAGTCAATAAGCTGGCCCACTGGCCATAAAACAATATATGGCCTTATCAGCCTCGTCACTAATATACATGCATATAAACAAATTAATTTCAATCCATGATTTCAAATTATATAATCAAATCAAGCCTCCCTAGCCATCTCAACATGTATATTTATCATAAATTTATTGCAGCAGACCTTACATAAACATTTCCCAATATCAATATAAAACACATGGAAACACATTCCTTTCAAGTTCTATTTTAACAATAAAATTACTTGTTTAACAAACAAGCGTCCATATAAATATTACACACATAATATTTATATATTCATGTGTGTATAAATTTACTCACAACAAGGGAGGGTAATCACTCTCACTAAGAGTCCTCATGCTCACTCGGTCCTTTTGAATTCTCGAAACCTAATACCATACATGCATATAATAATAAATTTCACGATCCCAAATAATTAAACACAATGCACTAAATGCGATGTTCGTGAAAAACATGTGTAGAATTCCTTAGTTGACACATATCACATCACGAAGCTTAACTAATGAGGTCATTTATCTGATTTTCAATAACGAAATCTCATGGCCGTAGATATTTCAAATTCACATTTCCGTCTAAAATGGAAATACATATTCCAAATGATATTCAACACATATATAACATCATATACTTCCAATTATCGTAAATCAAGACAAATCTATATTTCTTACGCGAAATCAAATCGATTCCCCCATCCAGTCGACTGGTTCCTTTTTCCATTATGTCGGTCGACCGACTCCCTCATTCGGTAGACTGGTTCTCACATCTGGTTGATCGGTTCCACTTTTTCCCATTTTTCATTCTACTGGTCAACTGTTTCCCTCTTTCAGTCAACAGATTACATGTTTTCATGGGTCCGTAACCGTCAACACTCAATCGACTGACTCCCAAACTTGAGAATTTTAAGCTAAAACTCGTTATTCCATAGAACCAGTTCTATTTTCTTTCCAGAGGCTCCGCCCCTTACACCCCTATAAGGGCACTACCCCTTGATTCCGCTCGTTAACCAGCTAGCCAGATCGCCGAAAGAATAAGAGTTAGAAAATATATTATAACCCAATGTATGTTAAATCCAAATTACTCAATTCACTCCTTATACTTATATCATTAAACTAACTTGAATTTACTTATGCCTCATTAATGTGTCAATTAATCATGAATAATGCATGTGTGAAAATCAATGTCATTACAATTGGCTATTTTACCCTTATGCTCGAAGAACAGAGTTTACAGTTTCAGCCAACATGAAATATTGGCTTACCTACAACACAAACATTCAAAATAACCCGAACAAGTTGCTATATGCATGAAAGTCACTTATTGTCCACAATAAAACAACATGCAATTTGAATTTTTCTTTCTTACAAGCATCATAAACATCTATGCCTAGATTTCATAGTATTTTCAAGTCATCAATCAAATGCAATAATACACATCTAGATCATTACCAGGTTGTTTTGGTCCAAATATTAATAATGATAACATTATGAATTTTCTTTTCATGCATAGCCATAAAGAAAGATTGCATGTCACTAATGTAATTGGCCAACAATTATAGGTAGTGTTAAATATGTTGTGTGGATTCACCACATCTATTGATAGAGCTAACCTAAGATTCTTAAGCTCTTGTGCAAACTCAGACCATTTATTATCAACCATCTACCACGCCGACAAGTCGGAGAAATGATGAAGTTTACCACCTTTAACTCTATCATTAGAATGCCACATCAAATCCTTAGCATTTTAGGTGATTGAAACATGCGTTTGAACCAAGAAATAAGGGAAAAGTATCACAAAACCTTTCATGAAGCCTCTTTCAAATTTTGTTAGACATTTTTTTTTTACCTTTTTTCTACCTAGATTCTCTACATGACGGACATTCATTAAAATTTACGAACTTCTTCTAGTAGAGAATGCAATCATTTCTACATGCATATATTTTCTCATATATTAAGTCTAACACCTTCATTGTTTTCTTGTCCTCATACAATGACTTAGGTATACAATTTTTTGGAGCAATATGTCCACAAGACCTTCCAGTAATGCTGAAAACCTTGTATCAAACCACCCAAAGTTCTCTTTCACATTAAAAATTTTCATTAACCTAGATAACTTATAATGTTTATAACCTGGGAATAGTGGCCCATGTCAAACAGTATTTGAGAGCCAAGAGAGAGCCAAAATGGCACTTAAGTGGCCAAGGGCTAAAAGCTTGGCGCTCAAAGAGTGCCAAGCTGGTGCAGCCTATCAAAATTATAAATATTTTGCCCTTTCAAGCTAGGGTTTTGAGGCAGTCGTTAAGGGTTTTCGAACTTGTCATACCCCGACCCTGGGGCACACTTGTAACAATCGCCACAGACCCTCATGATACACTCTCTATATCCAGGATGTACCACAAGAGTTTGTAAAGCTATTAAACCATTTACTCAACTTTCGAAAATAGGTTATCAAAATAAATTCTCATCCATGGGATTATATCAAAGAATTGATCTCCGTGATCAATTCATCTACAACGTGCAAAATTTATATAAAAATATCAAATCAAAGATATTACACATAGGTTGAACAAAATAATAAGTTTCTTACAAAGTCATCAGAGTTCACAGTTTCTTTTTCATAATCAAAAACCAAATCCATATCCCAGGAAATATATATTTATCTGAAATAATACAAATCCAGAAAGTATTACAAATTCAAAAGTTTTACATATCAAGTGGACTGCAATAACACAAGTGAGTCAAGGGAGGAATAACCTACCAAGTACGTCGAGTGCACTCTACTGCCACTACCAGTCCAGCGAGGACTAACGCTCCTAACCTGAAAGTTGAAATTGTGAGGGGTGAATATACAACTATACTCAGTGAGTAAATACATACATACCGATATACATACATGCATACACATTTCTAAATACAGATATTGGGATTAATTTCACAATGTATTGAAAATACATATATACATATGTCCATGTAAATCAATTATCACAAAGCATTTCATTGGTCTGCAATAGTTCTAAAACATAATCAATCGGGCTAGCCATACGTCATCGACACGCCACCTTGGTCGGGACAAAATCCGTAACCATCAATAGGCTTTACATCTATAAACCATATGCAATAAAAATTTATCAAATAGAAAATCACTCTCATGCTTTGTAAAATCATTAATTTTCTTAGAAAGCATGCGTTTATAAAAATAAGTCCGCCTCACTGATGTTGGCCCCGAGTAGTCGCTTGGTGACATAAGTGACTATCCTCGTAATCCATCAAATCCATGAGATCTCAATCAAGCTGCCAGAACTTTCCACAGGGTCCCTTAACCGCACCTAAGTACACGGCATATAGTGGGCTTACTATGGCTTAACCTCTCTTATACAGCCCCACTGCGACACCAGTAACCTCTGTAGCCTCTCATAAGTCCGTCTATTGGTTACAGCCCTATATATACAGAAAAAATTCTATCCCACTGGCCATACAATAATATCTGGCCTTTAACAACCTCACATCACCATTATACATGCATTTACAAATCATTTCAAAAGCAATGATTATGCATCATATAAAAAAAATCCTAGCCTCCCCGACCCTTTCATTTATACAAATCATTTTCAACTATAATTTAAACCATTTAAACAATTCAGGCCTTCCTGGCCATTTCAACATGTATACATTTCAAATCATTTATAACAGCAGACTAAATAATCAAAACATCCTAATATCAGATAAAACACATTGAA
>JAXCLQ010000010.1:1341707-1373597 GCA_035584115.1 Cedrela odorata | reverse complement strand
TTTATTTTGGACATTTATACTCACTTGATTTAAGACTACATAATGTCAATTCAAATTCATATAAATTTTACTACTTGTAGTACAATAAGCATGTACCATATATTATAAACTTGTACTATTTTTTAATACAAACTTTTAAATTTTTATATTATGACCTTTCATTGTATTCCATACACTAGTATTTTATGTAATATTATTATGCAGAAAATGGGATCACAACATTATATGTGTTGGAATGGGGGTTGATCCTCTGCCCATTGAAATTTCTCAAAAATTGTACTTCTTTCGATTTCAGGATCTTAGAAAATAAAGTTGAGATATATACTTAGTTCATAGTACAATTACATACCATTCTTCAAGATAAAAAAAAAATACTTCTCAAAGCTCAGAAATATTAAAATTAAGTTATATATCATATCATGTTCTACGAACTTGATTGTAAACTTTCAGAAAAGCTACAATCCTGTTAGTAAGTAGAATTAGATTATGTATTTATAATGTCTTATATTCAGTCAGATCTTGAAATTTGCTTAGTTTTAATAGATAATTTGTGAATACAATGTTTTTATTATACAAATAACAAGCCTTTCGCTCTATCATTGTTCCTTTTTCCAGTGTGTTTTCATAGTAGTTGCCTGCACTTTCTATTTGGTCTCTTGTCTTTGTCTAACGTTTTCGAAATTTCAAAAGAATTCTTCAGACTTGGAGGATTAAATATTTAGATTGATTTCAAGATGTTATGTGTCCAAGATTTTATAATTTTTGTTTATCACACCTTCTCATTGCCCGTGAACAAAATTTAGAACATATGTAATACTATTCTTTTCCAGATGAAACTGTTATTTTGCATGGGTTTTATTGGTTTCGGTTGTAATACAATGATTTTCATAATGTAATTATTCAAATTTTCAAAGTGTTATATGAAATTTTTAAAATTATGTGTTATATTATAAGTTTCATATATTTTCGAACCAACTTTCTCTCTTTTATTTTTTGTTTTATATTTTAATTTTGTCAAAAAGAAATTGAAAATATTTTAAAATTTACTTAACTCACAATACAATTGTCATCAAAGTAGTACTATATATATATATATATATATATATATATATAGCCCGATGAAATACTTATGGCAGACAGACAGACAGACAGGCAGGTAGTCGGAAGGAAGCTGCTAAATAGATAATTTACAAGTATCCCAAATTCATTGATTAATCAGAGAAAAATATCCCAAACTCCCGTTTCCCCCCAACCCCAACGGACGTCCTTCTCCAATCATTTACAGTGTTCTCTTCTTCTTCTTCAACACACGTCTCTCTCTCTCTCTCTCTCTCTCTCTCTCTCTCTCTCTCTCTCTCTCTCTCTCGTGTAAATTTCACCGCTTCCCCAAAAATCCTTTCTCCGATCGCCACCGATGAAGAGCGTTTACAGACCCAGTTCTCTCCTCTTCTTCTTCTTCTTCTCTTTCTTGCTTTTGTCCTTCTCTTTCTCCTACGTCCTCGCCGATTCCCACTTCGAAGGTTTCGATGCCGAAGACGACGTCGTCGAGGAGGAAACCCTAGACCTTCATCAAGTCACTGATCTCCCCTTAACTCAGTCAGATTCTTCACTTCCGCCTCCGATCACGACTACCCATCTCAACTCTCCAGATCCCCAATCGGCTTCGGATTCAGACCCGAATCTGACTCCCGCGAATTCGGATGCTCAGGCAAAAACTCCGTCTACTACGACGACTTTTGATTACTGGGACGAGGACGAGTTCGAAGGCGTTCCGGTTCAACAACAGCCTGTTGAAACCCCGACAATTATCGAAAGTGCCTCTGCTGATCAAACCCCAGATACGAACGCGACCCCGGAAGTGAAAAGCGTCGCCGTTCCGAAGAAACTGTCGTCGTACATCATCGAGATTATTTGTGTCGCCTTCTTGATAATGTTCATTATAAATTACTTCACGGGAAAACGGGAGAATGAGAATCTTGCGTTAGCCTGGGCGGCGAAGTTTGCTACGAAGGATTCGATCTTTGAAAAGAACTTCAGTCTGTTGGGCGTGGGAGAAGGAGATGACTCGCCGTTGCTACTGAAGGAAGGTCAAAGCGTATTCAAATTCTACGCTAGTGGGCGTAGATACTGTTCGGGATTGTTGGCGACGATGGAGTTGAAGAGCAGGCACGATTTAATATCGAGGTTATATAATATGGTGGTACCTTGTAAGGATGAGATCAGTTTCGAGGTTTATATGAACGATGATGCGATGGATCACGTGGTCTTTGCGCTGGCAAAGAAGAAGGCGGCGAAAACGATGCAAAAAGAGGTGAGGGATTTGAATAGGTTAGCTAGTTTGGTGGCTGTGCCCAGTGGTGGGAAGAAATGGGTGATAGAAGACTTGGGGGTTGTTTCGGAGAGTAAGGAGGTTGCTGGAGATTTGATCACGGACGCAGTGCTTGAACAGGTTGGTTTATGTTATTGTTTTATTACCATTTTCATTGATTTTTTATTGCCATTTTCATTTATTGTTGTTTTTTTTTTCTTTTTTTGATAATTTATTGCTGATTATTATTATTATTATTATAGAAATTGTGGTGTTTAGAACTTTCATTTGTTGCTTTATTTTTATGTAGTTTCTTGATCAAGTAATAAGATAGTAAGAAAATATTGTGGTTTTGTGATGATTTATTAGAATTGTTTATTAAGAAGATAATGTGGTTAGTTTGCATAAAAAACCAGCAATTCCAAATGTCCTAAAAGGAACAGACACTATACATAAGGAAAAACTGACTTGCCGTTGCCTTGGAATGAGTCATAGTGTACTCTAATAGGCCAAGCAACTAGTATTCGGCAAGGCCTTCAAATTTTAATTATCACTTTCCAAAATTTATTTGTGATACAAAAAATTGTTGACCCGTATTTGTAGCCAATCAATGAATGTAATTCTGGTTTTTGATGGGTGACTGGAGGGTCTTACAAATAGATAGAGCACCTGTCAGGAGACACTGTCAATGTGCTTGCTAAATCAATTTGACAGTGAAGTTATTCAGTGGTTTAGAGTTGTTTGGGAAAATGAAAATGTAGGTGTCGTAACTTACAAAATAAATCCTCGAGAATGTCCTGCTATTGTTGAATTCGTATTAGGAAAAGGAATCTTCTTAAATTTTGTCACTATTTCTTTATTCAGTGTTTGACTCAATATATTTCTTTCTTCTTGGGATAGATTTTTGTATTGGTTAAATACGATTTTGTCTAGACTTTTGTTAGGCCAGGTTGGCAATAGCAACCATAATGTTAGAGTACAAGTTTTGCTTGACCATAGTGTGACCAAATCCCAATTCTTGCTTGGACATTGTTAGCTGAGCAAACTTATGATATGTCTTTATCCTACTGATCTGTTTGTGTTATTTTTATTGTATAATAGTTATACCTCAAGTCTTAAAACTAAATTTCAAGTTAACTCATGGTCATTGGTTGATGTGAACCACTTATTAACTTTCGTTATTTGAACACACAATGTTGTAATAGCATATATACTCTTGAGAAGGCATGCTTGACCATAAGAGCTCAGAAAGAATGGTGGTTCTTGAAAGGTCTATCTGGTTGTTGGAGCAGAATTTCATCCCCTCCTTGTCAGCATCAAAGAGCTCGCTATCCTATGCCAAGTAAACCAAGTTGCATGCCAAGACTGCAAGATTGATGTGAATCCTATGTAAAGATTGTCCAAAAGTCAAAGTGGTAGCCAATGGGGGGACTTACCTCCCATTTTTGTAGCTAAAATTAGTTAGTTGGAGTTTTCCTGCCGCCATGTTCACAGTTGTGAATTCATACAGCTAACAAATCAAATCTACAACTCTTTGGAATCTAAAGTTGTGGGTTTGCACGGCTTAAGGAAAGCAAAGGTACAACTATTTAGGAATCCGGAATCGTAGGGGTTACATGAAAAACAAATATACACTTCCAAAGATGGAGATTTGCAGAGAAAATAGATCTACACTATTGAAGGTCAGATTTGCACAAAAAACAAATTTACAATTCAGATCCACACTTCTTTAGAAATTGATCAATAATTTCTTAGAAAACTAGGAAGAAAGTGAAGAGATTTTAGAGAGGGAAAAATACTTTAAAACTATTCAAGATTGAAATTTTAGTAGATTAAAGCTTGAAAATAGCTATATACTCGTGTTTCGTAGGTGTTCCTCATTTTTTTGCATCAAACCTCATAAAATAAGGAATAGTGGCAGATTTAATAGGATTCTTTCCTAATGAGGCCACCAACACATTCTTATCCATTAGCTGTAGATTGCTTTTGTTAAAATTAAGAGCACTTCTCAAACCCAAAAGCAGGTCCTTTTCACAAAATCCTTGTTGATTCACTATATTTTGAATCCTTGATTTTTTAAGTATTCATTAAATCTGCTGTATTAGACTTGTCAATCTTGCTTTAGTCCATGCAATGCTTTTTGTTAGTTTGATCATTTTGCCATGAAACAATAATCCTTGATGTTGCTCTATATTTTCTTTATGGTTTCATTTAGAACCGACTTAACATCAAAGTTGATGGATTTAAACAAATAAATGTTATAGATGTATTATAGTGCTGTGTTCTCGTGTTAGCAAATTAAATAGTTTTATTTAAACAAATAATTTTTTATTTTTATTTTCTAATGTGTATGCCCCAGTTTCTTTTTACTTTATTTTCAGTTTCATTTATGTCTCATTCTCATACTTTCCACTATTGCCTTATGCTTTATTAGGTTGTGTGGCAGCAGTGTTTGTCTCTTTGAAAATAGGCTGCATATATAAATTGCAATCGGTATTTTGTAGGTTTTTGGTGACAAAGCTTTTGAGAAATATGGAAAGGATTTCATTTCAATGCATTTTTCGGATCAACACCCTGGCACACACAAGAAGATGTTGTTATTTAAGTTTGCCCTTCCTGATGCCAACAACATGGCTGATATGAATCGATTGGTGGCTCTCGTACCCTATTACATTGATTTAATCGGACGTTACAAGCTCAGCCCTCAGGTCTGTTAACCTATGATTTACCTTAATCATAAATATGTCTTGTTAGTCACATTTTTTAAAGCTATAAATCAAATGCAGGCTCGATCTAAAACAGAGGCAGCAAGACAGAAGGCCGCGCAAGAGGCATACAAAGAACTTCAAAATGCGAGACAAGAAGCCTTGCAGAGAAAGAAAGCAGAGAGGAAGAAGATGATGGAGGAGGCTGAGGCAAAGCTCTCTGCAGAGGCTATTCGCAAGAAGGAAGCGAAAGAACGTGCTCGTCAAATGAAGAAATCAGTGCCAAAGATGAAGATGACCCGAGCTCAGTAGAGAAGTTCATGCTCTGTCAGGGTATTCTGGAATTTGCCTTTCTAGTTATTCCTTGATTTTCTGATTATCATAGTTGGCCTACCTAGCTATTTCATAGGATTTTGGCCCTCTTGTATGCTCACGGAAATGTACTTTTAATTCCAATTGTAGTGGGCTAGGTAATCTCCAACATATTACCACATCTTTGTGGGTTTTGAAATGCACCAAAATTTAGTGCTTTGGAAACCTTTATAAAGTTTACAGCGGATGACTTTCATATTCATTTTGGAGCACTTTCTTAGTCATATGACAGTTAGGGGTGTTTTAATGACCCTTTTTTTTTTCTTTTCTTTTGTCGATCTTTTTAATTGTTAACTCGAATAATACACTTGCCTCAGAACCCTCATCCAGATAGTGATTTTCTCTTTACGATTGAATCTTTTAACTAAGGACTGATTTGTTTTTTGGTTTTCCTTTGTAGGATTAGCAGTTATTAAAAAATAATTATGAATTATGTGGTACATTAGATGTATTCTTAATTTTTCTCAAATATTGATCCATCATGTCATTGCATGTATTTGTTTATCTGTCGAGAAGCAAATATTGCTTGAAACTGTTGACCTCTCATAAGAAATTCGATGTTTCAGAAGTTTTATATTATATTTGCTACTCACCCTTGCCTTAAAGATTTGGACATGTACAACATGAAGATATAAGTTATAACCCATTTTAGATATCTTCTATTCAATCCCCACTCCACAGGATTTATTGAAGCAAAAATAAATTTAGTTTGAATTTAAAATTTTGTGATTTTTAAAAAATATTAAATAAATACCCATTTTTATTTAATAATTAATATTCATCATCCTTTTACACATTTTACAACACTGATTCCAACAAAACAGTAATACAAAACTATGCCTAAATATGGAAAACAGAAATCAAGAAAGCAATTACTAATGATACAAATCTTCTTAATTTGTATACAGAAATCAAGAAAGCGATTAATTTGTATACAAATTCTTTTCTTTTGGATGGAAATTTTATAATAAAAAAAAGACAGAAGAAATGGATTTATCACAAATTTAACTTTTAAGAAATATTTTCACATACTTTTCTGAAAGTTTGATGTATCATCTGATGCTATACATCTTCATTATTTATCCTACAACACATCTTCATTATCCATCCAAAGACATTATTTAATGTAGCGATTATTACATTTTTTCTCCCAAGGACTGCATACATTTTGGTATAATTATGATCAAATCAAAGAGCTTTTGAACTTCCTTCGGAAGAAGAACATAAATGCAGAACCTACCAGAGGCCAAGTACTTGTAATGGCAATACATGCAAGTAACCAGATCGATGTCCTGCAGTGTCTTGTGAGCTGATCCATACGTCTTCTTATCGAAACAATTAAATCATCATTTCCAGGAAGGGTTGTTTCCTCTGTCGAGGGATCACTCTTTTCTGTTTCTAAATTAATGTCCTTATCTTTCTTAATTAGAGAGACCGGCTCATTTGGTGCATCTTCTACTACTCTGTTCAATGCCACAGTGCCTACAGTGGGCACCATTCCATCTTCTGCAACATTTACGTAAGGCCCCTGATCAATTAAAGATTCTACCGGAGCTTGCACCTGCAAGGCAAAACAACGATGTCGTATAATTTACCTCGAACTCACAATTATAGATGGCCAAGAAAACCCTTCATTTTGTACTTAAACTGCACTATGATTTTATAAGTCTCTACATAAATCATACTCCGTTTTTCTTCCTTGTTGGGACGCATCCAGAAATCTAAGTTGGATTGGACAGAAAAAGAGTTCATTTAGGTATTAAACTTTCCATCGTATCTCCGATTTTTATTTTTATTTTCAAGGGAGGAGAGAATTCGGTATTGGGTGCTGTGTACATGCGTGTTAAAGCACATTGAGAATTTCGCACCTTCTTTCCTCTGTTTAAATAAGGGCTGTTGTGTAAGGCGTCTAAAAATTCATCAACAGCTCTCACCCACCTGCAAGTAAACAGAAGAAAGTAATGTTCATCAACAGGACATGGACAAGCTAATCAAATATGTAATTCCAACTTCGACAAAAAGATACATAAATGCATACATATGAGTAACACATCTTACAAGAGAAATTCTTAATAAACATGTGATATGCCTGATTGAAAACATTCTGAATATGACAGCTTCTGAGGACATTTTAGACAAAAAGTTGCAGCTTAATAAGTGATGGTGCTTGTTTTCTCTCATCCCATGCTAACATAACCAATTCCAAGATTGAATTCTACCAATCTATTAAAAAGGTCTAGTAAACAAATATCAGGCATATGTTACACCCTTTGATTACCGAGGCTGATAGCCTCTCTAGTACACAATGAGATGGACCCAAAAACACACATACATTCTTACAGAAACAAACACAAACCAAAATGAAATGCTATAAAAGATCAGAGGAAAATAAAGTCTTAAAAAAAATCATTGGAGATGCTAATAGAGAGAGCAAAATTACCACAAGCTTGATGCAGTTATCCCTTCGTAATAAGCTAGGTGTCCCCCATGCTCTGTGGTAGCAAGGATAATGTTCTCATTTGCCCTATAAATGCATCAAACAGGTTAGTTTCTCATGGATTGACATAGTTGCCATTTTTTCCCCTTTTAATGTATTAAGAAGAAATTTTTATACATTTGCATAAGGATATTAGATGAAGATTATAACAAATTTCTGTTCATAAATAACATTAATTGATTATCAATGATCCACCATGGATTCATGTGAATGCAAACAACAAAAAGTAAACTTTTAAGAAATAATAACTGTCATTATTTTCCCCAAAAATGAATGAAACAAATGGTATGTTTGTCCTATATTAACACAATTTCCGCTTTTTCATAAGTTTCAATAGGTAATTTGGTGAGTACTATAAAAAATTTCGCATCTACGTGATATTGATCTGTGTTCAATAAAACCTACCATAGCTTTGGGGGGATGCAAAAATAGAAAGAAAACTTTAAAAAAAGACAATTGTTTAATCAGAATACCAGGACCTACCTGCATTCATCCCACGGTATGGCTTCCCTTGTGCAAACTGGATCATCTAAGGCACTAATGCAGAGGAGAGGCACTGATATATTTTTCACAAAAGTACTACTAGTGGCATACCTGTAGTAGTCATCGACAGTCTGGGAAACAAAATAATCTTTAAATTAATCAGAGCATAAAGACAAAGATCGTTGAACATTTTTAGCATACTTGAAGACCAGTAATAGCTATCCACACTCTCGTAAACAATAGAATATTTTTCTAATGAGGCCACAAAGATAGAGATTGTCAAACATAATTACCTCAAACTTTCCAAGAAGACGAGTTGCATGCTCATCAAATTGCCGGAGGGAATGTGCCTGGCAAGACAATAAGAAGACAATCATGTAATCAGCTTATGCTCACTGTAATGTACTTCATTTAAATCCATGTAATATGCATATATCCAAGGTGAAGTGTAAGAATAAAGAAGAACGTACCTTTGTAATGCCTTCCCAATTTCCAAGACGAGCAAACATAGATTTATGCCTACAAAAAACAAGGATTATATCAAGTTAAAACAAATATGAAAAGATCAGGAAATTTTGATGTTGAAAGACAAAATCAAAGTGGTAAAGAAATAGAACATTTTTCTATAACAGCCTTTTTCTTTTTTCCAAAAAAATCAATAGCATTATATAAAAAGATTAGCGTCGAAGCGTTTTGTAACAAAGACATACAATTGTGTATAACCTTGTAGGCCACTTGTTAGCACTCTATCGTACAATCTCTGAACAAAGAGGCGGTTAATGAACCTGTCACATATCTGCATAGCCATAAGGAACTCAGTTAATGACAAATGAATGTTAAAACCCAAAAGCTTGATGATTAAAGACAGGAAAGTTCCAGTAGCTCCAGGATTTAAATTTTCTAGTTAACAGAATTAAGTCAAAGAAACTAAGAGATACAAATACAGCAAAAATACTAACCAAGAAATCCCAAGGACTGCAGATAGCTGCAGCTCCAACAATAGGAGTATTAACCCCTTCCTCTCCAAGATATTTTACCTGGAAAAAGCACTCCATGTTATAAGTACACAAAATGTACAAGTTTATTACATGAAAGAACCAATAAAAGAGGATTGGGACAACGCGAATTTTGTTATCATGTTAACTAGCTCTCAAGGAAAACATGTGTATTTGGACAACTAGTTGTAACACCATAAAGAATGCTTCAATTGACCTTTTACAAGAAAATAAATTACAGAGAAAGTGCAGACCATAAATGCAGATATTACATATATTAGAAAACCCAGCAAACCATAAAATAGTATGTTTTTTCTACTTCAAGTATAGTAACACTTTTATTCCTCAAAATACATAAATTGCTTAACACCTTCAAATCAAATAACCCTTGCATTAAATTTGTGCTTTTCCATCTAATATGATATGGAGTAGCACTATGTACAAAATAATAATACTGGTAAGAATTCATCCCAAAGACATTGACTGCTTAAAAAATGTAGGCAAAAGCACCTTAAAGCAATTTAGAAATTGGAAAATGAAGAAATAATAGTATCTAAACAGGAGTTCAGGCCCTTGTACATAAAATATGCTCGCTCAGTTACCAGAAAAAAATGATACTAGCAGAAGTATATACCAGAACATTGGCACCAATGCTAGTTCCAACAGCATATAGAGGAGCTTCTGGATATTGATAATGAATGTGATCAATGACTACCCTGATATCCTCCGTCCATCCACCATTATAGAAGCGATCAGCCTGATCATTTATTTCTCCAAAGTCAACAGAGAAACCTTGTTAGCCAATAATTGATCAAGAATTTAGTTTGTTAATCTCACCACAGAGAGATTTCATGTGATATCATGACAACCAATTTGGTTTAAATAAAATATGCATGCATGATATTATAATTAACAAAATAAAAGAAAATTAAAATTGAACTGTCACTGAACACCCAAAATAAATTAGATCATTTATTACACATTTCTTAAAACATGAAGATGCCTTTCAAAAAAGAAAGAAAAGAATAAAAAGAATAATAAGATTCTCTTTGACACTTACCTGATAACAAAATTTTTTATACCTTCTTTAATCATAGAACAATTCATGATAGATAAGGGAATAAATCAACAAGTTAAAAAATATCATTCAACCATCAAATCAGGTTTAAGGAATCTAATATTAAAGTCTACACCTGTATCCTCAAATCTATAGCCTGAATCATAACACCAAGAAAACTCAAATCAGCATACAATCTATCACCAGAAATTATTCAGAATTCTAAAAGGTCTCCAAAGAAAACTGCCTTTAAAGTGGAGTAAAGTATGATGAACCACTTCCAAACTACCCAGAAAACTGTGTAAAGAATAGGACCATATGCGGATTCCATCTAGAATTCAACCACTCTTCGTTCATCTCTTTCTCCCCAATGCAAAAATCCACAAGGCAACCTTCCCTCTTTTTTCATTAAAACCTATCCCTTCCTATTTTCCTCTGTCACACACCAGAAACAATATGCAATTTTCCATGGGTGCTTAACAGCATCTCGCTCTCTTTTTCTGACTCTCTATATCCACGAAATGAACTTGAAATAAAACAGTAACAACAGAGATTTTGACAGTGAAATCACTTTTCGGCCAATATGGACCAAAAGAAGAAACGATTGGGCAATGTTTCGAGCAAGAAAGTAGGGGTTTTCTTGTGTACCAGTTTCCTCCATGAAATGAAATTTCCAGCTATTCCGGCCAGAATGGAACAGTGTTAATAACCTTATTTTGACCAAACCCTGGCTTTTATTTCCTTTCTCGCTACAATGTATTTAGATCATTAATAATTTTAATCACTCTTCTTACTTTTGTACGTCTTTGCTCTCAATTATTGTTCGGATCTAAACCCTAATCATCAAAAAGAAAGAAAAAAAAATGTACTAAAAGCAGAGCAAAAAAACAAAAATGTAATTCCATTACTAGCAGCAAAAAATAATTTTGGTAACTGATGAAAAGACAAAAAGCCAACTCACTACTTGATATGATAGAGTGGCTCGAACAAAAGAAATCAAATGCATATAAGATAAGAACTCACGGTTAGTGGAATGCCTCCAAGCCCACGATGATTGCTTACAACAACATTCCAGCCCCGACTTGCTGTCTTGAAGGCAAGATGCTTTATATACTGTTTCACAATACAGATTTATAAGATGTTAAAGTAAAAGCAAAGGCAGAGAGCAGCTGATAGTAAAACAGGTTTAGTTAGCATAGTAAGAATAGACAAATCAACCAATAAGGCATACATAATTTGCAAACATAATTTCAGTCAAAACTATTATGAAGTGGAAATTGTTAATATAATTTTATTAATTTAGCATGAAATGACAACAAATTTTGAATCACAATCACATCTATAAAGCTACTTTACACACACATAAAAAAAGGAAGTCACTAAAAGTTCTTGTGTGTCTGTCTCTGTGTGTATTTAAAAGTTAACAAGGGATAGCTTTGCCTTGGTTAGCAGTTATATTGAATCAATCTATAGTAGTGTTGTTAGAATAACAAGTATCTTACGGTAATATACACCAACGAAAAGAAGTCTACTAAGAGATTAACAAAAATAATTATAAAATATGATCTCAATTTTAAAACTCAGAATATTTTCCTTTCCCGTTTCTAACAATTTCAGGATACTCTTTTTCTTCATTCATGGAGATAGGAATGCTGTTTTCGTTTAAATTTTTTGTCCTTCTATGTAATTCTTGTTTTTTAGGTGAAGTACTGGTTCCCTGTCATTGTAACCAGTTTTCTTTCTTAATAAAGTTCTATCTCCTCACTGAGTTAAGACAATAGAAAACCTAAAAGAGGTATCTAAAGCTGTAAGAAAATATATAATAACACTAATAATAACAATAAGAGAGTGGGTGAATCAACACTAATCTGTTGTATTGGCATGTTGAAAGGCTTACTAATTTACCAAGTTAATAAAAATACCAAAGTTGTTAATTCAAAATTTGTACATTGAGATATACAAAAATTAATAAATAAAAAGTAAAAAGG
This sequence comes from Cedrela odorata, assembly GCA_035584115.1. NCBI lineage: Eukaryota > Viridiplantae > Streptophyta > Magnoliopsida > Sapindales > Meliaceae > Cedrela > Cedrela odorata. Next base: position 1,361,192 of record JAXCLQ010000010.1, on the reverse strand, counting down.
ACAGAACTTACAGCTGCAGAAGAATCGCTGGTTAAGCCAGGAACAACAACCAAGATTGGTTTTTTATCACATTTTAGAATGCTTTCATTCACATGGGTGGATCCTTCAATAACTGAAAAATTAGAAATTCAGAAATTACATTTAAGAACCAAATACCTGTACATGTCATGGAAAGGCCACATGATTCCAACTATTACAATTGTCAGTAACCTCATTTTAATTATCAAAGAAAAAAAAAAGGAAAGCTCAACCTGCCTTAATTTAAGAATATCTCTGCTGTTGTATAGCAATTACTAAAAGTGTATGTTCATCTACTACCTCCAATTTCTATACTTGGGATAATCTAAGACATTATGACCAAGTAAAATCTAATCTTCCCTGAAATTTAGCTCAATACAAGAGCATATCATTTGAGGATTCAAACTTATTAAGGTAAGAGTACATCGTATAATATCCAGTTACTCATTACAAACTACCCTTCATTGGACCAAAGACATGGAAGACTAGAAGCATAAACATGACATATGAAAAGTAGAGCATTCAAAATATTGCTATCTAACCACATACCGCGTAAACATGTAGGAATACAGTGTCAATGTATCAAATGACACAAGTGATAATACTTCGGCAGCTGTGACATCAAATTCATGTGAAAGTACATCTTAAATATGGGGATACCATCAATACTAACCATCATTATATGATAGCCAATCCAAAGCAATTGTTCCACCATCAGGAGCAATGATTATGTGTCTGAGAAAAAGTAGCTAATAGAGTATTAGCATAAAACAAATAAAATAAAACAAAAACACAGCATTTAAATCTCATGCACTTCCCTAGACTTCTTGAAGTAGATATCAGTTACAAGTACAAGCGGCCATAGTGTTAACCAAAACTCAAGCAATTAAATTCTAACTCTACCAATTTTTGTTACTCTATCCCCAATGATTGGGAGAAAAAATGCAAATAAGAATAAAAATTTATTTTCTGCAGTTTAAGTCTTGTAGACAATTCAAATAAAAGTTGAATTAACATTTCCCCTTCTTTTATTCACTCTTTGCCCTTCCATGTCAGTCTATCCACAAAATCCCAAGGATTGACCATTCTTTAGCTCGAACATAGATAATATGTAAAATACACGAGCCAATTTCAAGCATTTAAGTACTTATTTAATTGTTAAAATGCTGATATCAGATGTCTAAATTACATTTTGAGCATTCCTTTTCAGGGCCATTTGTAATTGTTGTGTTTTAGCTTGATTTTGAAAGCAGGGGAAATGAGATTTTTTTCTTCACACTGAGAGTATTAAGCATTGCATAATCTTGTTTACAATCAAAATCACTATCCCTAAATTAGACTTGTTACATGAAAGAACAAGATTTATATTCATATAAAAGGAAAATTTCACAAAATAATTATCTTCGTCCCCTAAGAGTTTCTCATATCAACAAAAAGAAACATTCCAATAGATTGCAAAGTTTCGAGTGTGAAAATAGAAAATGACAAGCAAATTTGTTAGGAGTAAATTTTGGCTATTGAAGGTCATTTTCGTCCAAATAATATTTTCTTGGTTAATTTGCTAAAAAAAACATGGTTATTTTAAAAAATTCCCCATATAAAACCATGCATATTATACCCTGTCAAATCAGACACTCAGTAGACTTACAATAGGTAATATGAATTCATACCTTAAGTAAAAAAAACTAAAACAAAAAATAAAAACTTCAGTGCTAACCGTTTATAAGTAACATCCGGGGACTTCTCGTACAAACTAAGGAAAGCCGTCTGGAGATGAGGACTGGACAGCCATGGAGTTGACAGGAACCTGCATAAATCATCAAAAACCACCAAATAAGAAAGCACACACCATCATTCCACAGAGCTCAAATTAATTTGGGTTAATTTCATTGCCATCAAATGAAGTTCATCAAAGTACAGACAAGAAAGTCTACTAGCTCTAAATTTCACCATAAAAATTAAAACTTTTCACAATCCTCCCTCAAATTCGTCAGAAACATTCCTAAAGTCTCATAAAACAAAGGAAAAAAAAATGCGGAATGTGAGGTAAACTCTTGAAACTGAAGTAGTAAAAGTTGACCTTCCGTGAAGGACGTGACACGTGGAAGCGACGGATTGGTAGAGCTTGGAGGAAGCGTTGTAGGTCAAGTGGACAGGATCGCCTTTGAATCCGGCGAACAAATCGCTAAGGAAATGAATCTCCAAGAAATTGTAGAGAAAAAGAAGGAAAATAAGTAGAGCAAATAAGCAATAGTGAGATACAGGAATTAGAGAAAGCGCCTTGAAGAGAAGCTCGTAAGGAGAAGCTGAAGCGTCAGTTGAAAATACGGAATCACCCATTCCCATTAGACGAAGAAGAAGGAGGAAGAGGAGGAGATGGAATGAAAATGGAGAAGAGAAGAGAAGAGAAGAGAGGCAGGATTCTTTTTGTATTTGTTTGCGGTGTTTGAATTCAATGTTGGAGGGCAGAGAGGTTTGGCTCCAACGCAGAGCACTACAAGTTTAGTTTACAGTTAGAGGAAGAGAACTGTGCCGTGCTGTCACGTATCAACAATAATAATAATAATAATAATAATAATAATAATAATAATAATAATAATATATTAAGGCAACTTGACTTATTAGCAGCAGCCCTGCCCAAATGACAAATAATTCTATTTGTCAGAGCCCAATTATTTCGTAACCAATAAAATATAATATAATATAATATATATTCTATTTCATCCACGTAGATAAAAAATAATAAAATAAAATAAAATTTTTAATTTTAATATTATATTGGGATTATTATATTATGGATCCATGTGTCACTTGCCGTCTCCCTTATTGTTAACAACTTCAATTTCAATCCACTTGCTCACTTAGTTAATTTCAGCTCGATTGGCTGCCAGTATTAAATTATATTATATTATATTAAATCGACTATATAATTTAATAAAGTATTTTTAAATATTTTTTCTCGGCAAAATTGTACATAAATATAAAAATAATAAAAATTAATAAATAATATTTTTTAATAATAATAATGTTATATTTGATTAATTAAAATAATAAAATAATTAAAATAAACTTATGAATAAGTTTATATTTCTTTTGAGGTTTAAAAAATTAATAAAAAGTATTCTTAAAATTTATTTTTTAAATTTTTTACATCAAATTTAATTTAATTTGATAAACATATATTATATTTTTAATTTATAATTATTAATATGAAATAAAATTACTAAATATTAAATATATAAATAAATATGTGATTGATTGATAAATATAAATTTATAAATTAAATATTTTACATGTTATGTTTTTAAAATTGAACAAAAATATAAGAATTATTAATATAAAATCTGATAAAATTTATTGTAATATGTAATGTTTCTCAAATAATTTTCAAATATATAAGAATTATTCTATTTTTAAATTTATTGGATATGTGCAATAAATTAGTACTTAATTTATATATGTTTATCAAATTAAATTAAATTAGATGTCAAAAACTAAAAAATAACTTTTAGATATATTTTTTGTTAATTTTTTAAACCTTTGATAATGTATGTAAAAAATACTACTAATATATAAATCTTATACGTACAAAGTTATTTTAGTAATTTTATTATTTTGGTTAGTTAATTCAGTATCAAATATAACAGTATTATTGTTGAGATATATTATCTGTTAGTTTTGAAAAAACTTATATTTATGTATGATTTCGGTAAACTTCAAGAAAGTATGTAAAAATACCCTATAGTTTAAGTTAAATAAAAATATGTATCATAAGTTATCATATGTTTAGTGTAGTAATGTATTAAACTATATTAAAATTTAAAATTTTAAAAATAACTTAATATTTATTAAACAATAAATAGAAAAATATGATATAATCCAGACATGTATATATATTATTTATAGATTAAATAAATATGTACTCAATAAATAAATAAAATTTAAAGAATCAAATGAATATTTTATAATACGTAATTAAAATTTGTTAGATAATAATCAAATATTTATTTTCATATTATTAATATACATCTAATTATTTAATTAATTAAAAATTTTGACAACGTAATACTTATTTTTTAATTTTTAATTTTTTTCAAATATATATCTAATAAAAATATTACGTAAAGATATCATCATATATAAACAACTAACACATACCCTCATGGAATCATCTTCGTCTAAAATGCATATTTAATCTAATTATCAATATATATATATATGGTAATTAGATTAAATATGCATTTTGGTATTGAATTTATACTTTAATATTTAACGTGCCTTAAGGATATATTTGATAACAAGTATTAAATTGTATTAAGATAAATTAATTAATTAATTAAATTAATTTGTATTACATAACATAGTAATATATTAATATAGTATTATTGGTATTGAATTTATGCTTTAATATTTATTATTATTATTATATTAAGTAAGTAAGAATAATGAGTATACTTAAAATTATTTAAAATAAAGTAGTCAATGGTCACGGCTGCTGTGATGTGATACTAATGAATATTTATGAATATTCATATTATTTAAAACCTTAACCAATGTACTTACTTGACCAGGTTGGGACTGGTGGGACTGCCCCACGGGCCGGCACAGGTCAAGTCTAGTCAAAATACGACTGCATTAAATCATTTTATTATTTAATATTATTTTTAATTAATTATTAATGTATTATTTAATATTATTATTTATAAAATTATTAATTAACTATTTCATTTTTTTTTAATATGTTTTATAATTTAATATTATTTTTGTTAATTAAAATAAATATTTTATTAAAAAATAGTAACAGTACATGAATGTCGGCTTTCATTTGGTCAAAATTGGGTGCAATGCATTCATTATTTTAACGAAACTGTGGACATCCACTTTTGACATTTCTTGTCTGTCTTACGAAGTCAATTGTGATTATAATTTTTTTTTTGGGTAATTATCAAATATTTTTTCTGATATTTATCAAAATAATAAATAAATAGAGTTAAATATAAAAATTACATATACTTAATGATAATAAAATTTTAATTTTTTTATTAAAAAATATAAAATTATCCTTCTACTAATGACTTGCTTAAAATATTAATGTAATATCTTTATTATTTTTGTTTTGTTTTTTTTTTTATTTTTCTAATAAATTATTAAAAAAAATTTAAAAATAAAAATTATATTTTATATTTTTGAAACAATAATAAAATATTACCCTAATAATTTTTTTAAATATTTTATCACCTGTAAATACTAAACTTATATGTTTTTATTTTATATTCTCAACAAAATATTTTTCTAATAAATTATTTAAAATATTTTGGATATAAAAATAAACTATTATCTATTTTTTTTATTTTTTTTTGTTTTCATTAATAAATTATTTTTTAAAATTTTTTATTATTAAAAATATTTTCATTTATAATTTTTATACATTCAAATTTTTAATAAGTTGTTTTTATATTTAAAAATGGAAATAAAGAAAATAAAAGAAAAATAATAAATGAATTACTTTAATATTTACAATAAATTACTAACAAAAAGGTCGTTTTATATTTTTTAATAAAAAATTAATTTTGTATTATTTTTAATAAAAATATATATAATATTTACATATAATTTTATTTATCTATTATTTTAATAAATATCGTGAGAAGTATTCGTTAATTACCTTTTTTTATTATTGCAATTGGTCTTATTCATTGTGCAAATCATTTCAAATGTAGAAAATGATGCGAAGAATAAAAACTCTCTCCTATTTTTTTCTCTCATTCCAAATTTGTTGTCTCATTCCAAATTTGTTGTCTTATTTTGAAGATTGAATAAACATTAAAATAAAAAGACATTAAACAAACAAATCCATCACTAACTTAACTTTGAATGTGAGACAATAAAAAAATCAAACAACTTGCAATCACAATATTTATAAAAACAATTATAAAAATAATAAAATTATATTAAGTGAATAAACAAGAATTAAAAAAAAATACATTGCAAAGTATATTAATATTTTCATATATTTTTTTAAAAAATATTATGCACCAAAAAAATTATTAAAAATATAAAAATAGTAACTAACACCCATTAAAATAGTATTCATAAATTTGAGATATATAACTCTTAATTTGACTAGACAATTATACATTTATAATTATTCTTAAACATAACAAGAATCACACAAATAATTGAGTTTGATAGTCACATCACATTTTGGTAACATATAATTTGATTAGACAATATTCATTATATTTTAAAACTATCCTTAAATATGTGAACAAATGTAGTATTATTTGTGCATCAAACTCATGTTATTTGAACATGTAAGAATGAATGTATGCGAGAGAATCACATCGCATCACATCAACATCATAAATCAATTATCAAAGGACTTGGGAGTAGGGTGGTTGATAATTTAATCTATAAAAATATATTTTACTCTCTTTGTGTTTATTTAATAATTAATATTTATTAAATACTCCAATACATTTATATTTACTTAATAATTTATATTTACATAATTGGGAATTAAGAATCATAATTCAATCCCAAGGAAATTCTATTTTTAAAAAATGTAGACTAATTTCTATTTGACATGATACTTGAACTTGACACAAGCAAATATAATGGACTAAGAAGTAATTAGGGAGTGTTGACTCCATTGGTAATTATAAGTTGCAAAAGAGGAGGCAATGCAAATATATATATATATATATTAATGAGCTATGCATTTAATAATAATAACAAAGGGTTTTTCATTTGTATATAATTTTAAAATGTTTAATTACATAATTATGTCAAATTTTGACGAGGAAAATATCTGCAATACCCTCAACTTTCACTTATTAAAAGACCAACTACAATCAAATTGCTTGCAAACTTTGAGGGCAGTTTAGTAACTTCATCTCATTCTGGCCATTATTGAGATAACTATTTTCAATCAGTACATACCAAGGAATAATGAGTTTCAAGAGCATCAAGCGTAACAACAATCTGTTAAAAATTGTGATACGAATATTTGAGCATAAGAAGAGGCAACATCATCTGCAGTAGGCCCTAATGTTTAAAATCGGTTCTAATTCCATTCAAAATTGAAATTTATTTTAAATAATTTAGTTCTTAAATTTTAAAATTAGAACATACTCTGTTTAATAAAGTGTCTTTTTTTCAGTTCTAATTCGGTTTTAATTTTAAAATAAAGTACTATGTTTATCAATTATCTCAATTTTTTTAATTTTTAATTCTATAAAAAAATTTAAAAAAATAAAATTAATAAAAAAATTATAAAATTATTATATACATGATGAAAATTTGAGTGAACGAAAAAAAAAATAAATAAATTATTAAAGATAATTGATATATAATAAATTATTAAAAAAAATATTGTATTATTATTCGAATTAATATCATACTTCATTAATAAAAAAATTTATTTTTTATAATAATACTATTATATATTTAATAATATTATACAATATATATATTTATTTATTATAATTATTAAATTTTTTGACAATTTTAAAATAAATATATACACGATTTTATTAAATTATTATACAAATAATATGATAAATTAAGTTAAATAAAATATTATAAATATATTTATTAATTTTTTTAATGTAACTTAACGTACTTTCTTTAATAAATTGTATAATTTTATATATATAATTTAATAATTAAGAGTTTGTATTTAAATAAAAAGTGAAATTTAATTAATTTAACTTGAAAAATAATTTTTTATTTTTAAATTAAACTGATTTTTCGATTCAATTCCAGTTTCGTAATCTTTAAAACCGGAACCTATCCTAAAAAAATCAATTCAAGTTTAAAATCTATTTTTTCGATTCGATTTTTAACGATCGGGATTAAACCAAAACTATTGAACACCCCTAATCTACACAGTTCCAACAATAAAATTCCATGCAGTTTTCAACCATTAAAATTTCCACATCTATGTTGCAAAACATAAATATAACCAAATTGGAGAATTAACATATTTACACGTAGTTGATATCCATATTAGCCAAAAATTGATTGCTGTCCCGGACTGCAGCAAAATTTATACTCTAAGCCGGGCAGGTATGGAGAAGAAATAATACATAAAGAGGGAGAAAATGAGAGAATATCAGGTGATACTGAGGAGCAGATGGAGACGGAGAGGGAACCGGAGAAGGAAGGAAGCAGGACGTATTCCTAGAGACAAAAGCAATCATCCTAAATTAAAAATAAAAACTTGAAATTTCCATTTATTGCAAGGTCATAATGATTATGAATAGAAAATGTGAGAGCAAAAGGAGAAAAATAGTTGCAACGCAAGTGTAAAGCAGAAACCTAGAAATCAAGCACCAACTTCATCTCCAACCTGTGGCTAAACAAAACAAAGTCAATGTGAGTGTTAAATCATAGATAACTATCATTTTATATATCCTTCGTCCAAAACATCCAAATTCACTATCCAAAACTTTAACATTTTGTTACTCTGAAAAATGAACTCTATTTGCAGTCAAAAGCAGAAGCAAAATATTGGCCTGACAACACAGATCCGCAGTTTGCTATATCTGAAAAGCATGGCGAATTTACAAGGTCAAAGAAAAGGAATCCTCAAACATCACTTTCTACCTCTTGCTTCCCAAAACATTACTCTGAGAGCTTGCATCAATAACAGCTGACAAGGACCACAAAATACTTCAACTTTTAGGTTTCTTAGGTGTGTCCGAATTCTCAGGCTCAGCCTTGCGCTTTATCCCCAAGAAATGCTCAACCTGAAAGTTAGAAAATATTACACTTAGTATCCAATCACGAAGAAAATGCACATTCAAGGGGAAAAATAGAGGGAAAAGAGCATATGTATATTGGGGTGCTCTACATCCTAGCTTAATAGAGATCCTGTATACAGGTATTGTAAAGCTCTCAGGTTAATGAAAAGGCAAACCAACAACCTAAATATAAGGGTAAGAACAGTTGAACAAACAAGCAACATGCCTCATTATAGTATATTGTAAGATCCCTCAAACACCAAAAAGAAAGTGGCAGAAATTGAAATGAACGTCAGTTAATATATCAACTCTTTTTTCTATGCATTGATGCATATCCACAAAAATGTGAAACTTCACTGACCTTTCTATTACCAAGCATGGGTGTTAAACCACCAGGGAGATCCTTCTCAACAGTAGCAAAACCACTTCTAGGATCACTAGTTTGCCTAGAATTAAAATGTAGAAAATAAAAACAAATAAATCAAATATATTTAATGTAAAACACAAAACAAATCAATTTTACTGCTTTTCAATAATAAGAAAAAAATAATATTTCATGACAGACCATACCCAGGTTTAACATGACCACTCAAGACAAGATAGGGTGTTTTCAGCCGAGCTTGAGCTTCCCTCATCCTCTCCACGGATTCTGTCGGAGTATCAGAATTCTTCATTCGCTTCAACTTCAATTCTTCCTGGAATTGCTTCATGCGCTTTTCTTGCTTTATTTTTCCAGGCCCCTTCCCATGGAACTTATGAGAAATCATCCTAAAGGCTTCCTTAGGAGTCATCTGGTAGAAACAAGGAAATAATTCAACAATGAAGTACATACACAGAAATAATTCAATCGTATCATAACCCATTTTATTTTTAAAGCACAGTAAATGCAAATTTATGGCCTTTACAGAAGGGCTATATACCAAGCAATGATATGAAGACCAAAAGATTCTCTACCATTGTCGTGGAAGCACTAAACCATTAGTCACTCGGAAGTTTCAGGATCTTTAACTAACACCACTTATTAATTGCTTTTAGCTTGCACAAAAAGGACATGCAAAACCAGAAACACATTCTTTTCTATCTTCGTTTTACTGCATTTTTTTAATATCTGAAGAGGATGCAGAACACTATAATTCCACAATGTCATAAGCTTATACAATATATCATACCAGATATAATATGGTTTCATCAAATTTTAGAAGGAAAGAAATGCACCTATCTGTAACCTGAACAAAGGACTGTATGCATGAAATCACGCAGCTTCAATTTTTTAAATGCCCTGTATAGTACACCCGTGTTTCCTCGGTCATTCCTAGGATAAGGATTTTTCCCAAAGGGGAATGACGAAATACAATTCTTAATGTCAACATGTCGATACAAGCCACAATGGATGCAATCAACTTCTTATATTGTGAGAAGCCTAAACATATTATGCAAAAGCATGCCAAAGGTACACTAATGATCATAATCACTCCAATTAAAATAAAAGATGGTATGGAAAACACCCAACAAGAAATGAATTCAATCTATGCATGTTTTCGCACCTGCCCAAAGCCAAGGTTCATATTCCCGAGCACCACATTCATGATATAGACTATATATCACAGAATTAACAATGTCATGCCACAAAGTGATAATGTAATCAGTTGATCTAGTAAGTACTTACAATTCTCCCAAATTCATCTGTTCTCTCAATACGAATATCCTTAAATCTATCAGTAACAGCACTGTCATCAGAGATGCCAACAAGCTTGCTCTTTTTCTTGTCCATGTTTCTGCCACCCCACTCAATACCTTCTTTAAGTGTTCCCCGGTCCTTGAGCAGCTTAAGCACTCCCGATAATCCTTTTCCAACAGCCACTTCATGAATTGTTTCATCTGGGACTATCTCCTCCTTATCCTCTGTAGCAGGATTTTCATCTACTTCAGTATCTTTAACTTCTGTCCATCCACCAGGTTCATCATTCATTTCTTGGTCAGAAGTTCTTGGGCCTTCATCTTCATCCATGAAAACATCTTTGCGGTCCAGCTTATGGGCTTCTGAAAGAGCCAAACCAGAATAAATATTAAGCATTAATGCAAGCAAACTCAAGCACGTAAATTTAAGCATGTAAACTTGGTGCATATGAATAAAAAATAGAGAGAATCCGAACAAAGTAGTATCTATTATATAGAAATGCATTCAAACAGTACGGCGTATAGAGTTTCAATGGTACAAGGCCAAGATTCTTAAGATGCAAAACGTAGCTGGTATCTGGTAGTTGATCACCTTTTATTAAAACAGCCAGGTATATATTAATCAGTCCAAATTAATTGATATTTTTAGTTTGATCGGCATCATTAAGTCTGATGTAACCTTCATTCAATTGGACACGTTCTAAAAAAAAAAAAAATAGTACCTTCATCAAGTGGAAGACCCCAGACAAACTCTTGCAACTCAGTAAAGACAACCTTGTTTTCTTGCGACTCTTCATTTGTGGTGTTCTGATCATTAGCACTTTGACTACTGGCAGTGGTAGCAGCAACGAGTGCAATTGCTTCAGGACCAGATGATGTTTTCTCTTGTTTTCTAAGAGCTAATTTCCTAGCTCTTTCTAAGGATTTATGTAAATCATCGTCGTCATCTGCAACTATAGGTTCCTCTTCCTCCAATTTAACCGGAAGTGTTTGTTCCATTCGCAGTGATTTAATTGCTTCATCTGCTTTCATATAAGCTGATTGGTATGCCTTACTCTTCATTTCAGCCTCAGATCTCTCTTGCTCCTCTCTAACGGCCTGCCTTCTCCCATCATTCCTAGAGCCAAGATCCTCAGCACCCAAACCTGCAGAGACCGCTTCTGCTTCAAGGGCATCTAAATCAAGCTTTTCTTTCTTCCGTAGCGATTTCTTTTTCTTGGGCTTTTTAAACTGAAACATTTCTTCATGGGTGTAGTAATCTGATGTAACCTTTGCAGACAAGTTGAGATCTTCTAAGCGATTATTTGTTGAAACACCATGTATCCTTCTACGGAGCTGGTGAGGGAAAAGGAGCTCTCATCAGCAAAATAAGCCTTGATTATATCACTTAAAACTGCTTCTGAATTAAGACACGGCAAGAAAAAATTACCTCCTCTAGTTTCTTCTCGGCTTCACCAGTGAAGCGTCCTCTTGCATCCAGAGTTAGTCCCTGAAAAAAAGCATTCAGTTAAGAACAAAATCACCACAAATCACATTACACCAGCTCAAAATGACAAAAAGAAGGGAGAAGTGTGAAACCTCCTCTGCAGCTGGGTCATCATACTGCGGAAGTAGCTTCTTTTCTGAAGAAGGGTCATCATTGAACCTAAGGACACATCATAATAGTTCAGTCATTCTAGTGTGACACACACACACACACACACACACACATATATATAACAATATGGAAACTATAGTAATGCTCATCTTACTTATCATCATATATTCCTGTTTTCTTCTTTGCAGCCTTATAGGCATCATCTCGCCGCTTCTGCTCACCAATTTCAACATTTTCAAGCATATCAACATCTGTCAGATAAGACAAAAAATTCTGTTACAAAAAAATATCTCATCATGTAAGGACACGAGGGCCTGTAAATGTAAAAGCAAGTAAAACTAATTGTACCTTCATTAATGTCACCGCCGGCAAGTATATTCTGATCCTTGAGAGTCAAAACAACAGCTCCACCTTCCATTACTTTGTCAAGGCCGTGAAGAACTTTAACCCCCGCTAGATTGTCTGTTAACAGTAGTTACAAAAATAGAAATGGGATTAATCTGATAGAATAACTAGAATCCCTCACAAAGACATGATTGCATTTGTCAGCTAGAACTTTAAAATTGCTGCCACAGAAATTAAAATGCAAGAAAAATGCATAGAAGTTAATGTTACAAAGCTCATTCCAGAAACTGGATCCACTGCATCACCAACCAAGCTTCCAAAGTTTTACACCAGTTGCCCATACAGTAATAATGCATGCATTAATTCAGGATAACCCCAACAATATTCTCCAATATATGTTCATCTTCTTGTGCTAAATGTATCGGGATATTTCAAACGTTTTGGCTCATTCAAAAAACCATATGGCATTTACATGCCACTTATTAAGAAAAACGAGATCTCTAAGTGAAAATAAAGTACAGGTATTATGTACACACATACAAACTCATAATTTTGGTAACTATTAGAAAAGAAAAAAAATTTGAAGTAAAAGGAGATCATACGTTTATTATGCTGCCCTGCCTCCTCATCTTCACTATCTCCTTGAACAATATTGTCCTGCAAAAAAACACACCATCATATTGGTTATTAACATCACTTGATATGAACAACTTTTTAAGACATGATGCAAGGAGCATAACTAAAAGACAAACTAACTTGCTCCTCAAAAATCTTGGAAAGTTGTAAAGCTTTCTCCTTTTCCACACTCTTTTTCTCCTCAAGCTTTCGACTCCTATTAACCCAAGCTAAAACCTCAGAAACACCTTCAGGCTTTTTCTTTAGTCTTTCCTCCTTCATCCTGGGGAAAAGATAAGGATATAGAGATCATGAAACTTTTCCATATGTTTTGAAAAACATGAATTAAGAATAACATAGCAGTTACCATGCCAGCAAATAAATCAACACAAAAGCAACAATTCGCAACAAATTATGCCTAGAAGGACACAACTCCAACAACATACGTTATTTAGCAGGATGAAAATTATACCACAAAATTAAGGAAATTTTGGAAACCTAAGCAGGAGACATGAATGTGCTATAAAATATACCAAGAAACATCATTACATCTACTAAAATACAAAGAAGACTCATATTTTTCTTTATTAGAATGGAAATGCAGATGCCAACAACGTTGGTGACTCAATAATAAACAAAAGACCAGGCAATGGGTGAATGGATATGGAAAAATGTAATATCAATGTAATCCAGAAAATCTCTGCAATAGTCAGAAAGCAAATGTTTTTTTCTGTTTACATTCAGCAATTCATACTGTGATCTCAAATCATCACTATCCAAAATATTTTGAGGATAGCCTCTGTGACTTAAATATCATAACAAACTCCAATAAACACATTAAACTTTTCATGAAAATAAAGACAACTCAACGGTTTTGTGGCTAAAGGAATGTATTTGCTGAAACATCCATCAACTAGAGCATGCAACGATACAAGTTGATTAAAATATCAGCACCAAAAAAGGATGCTTAAACTTCTAGCAGCAATGGGAGGACAACACTTCTTCAGAGTAACAGTATGCCAATCCCAATAGATCCATAAACTCGTGGAATATGCTATCATGCAAAACCTTCTACAAGCAGACCAATCATCTAACTTGTTCTCTTATGACTCACCCAAAAACAAAAAATAAAAAAGAAATCAAACACGCTGCCTAATGATAATTAACTACATTAAGGGAAAATAAAAGAATGAATAGAAATTCACTTACTTCAAAATGCGATCCTGAAGACCCAATGATGATGCTTGTGCTCTACCAGATGCATTCTCATCATCTTCCCCGTCTTTGTCATCGAAAGGAACCTTCCCTTGCTTGTTAATATCCCTATCCCTATCATCCTCATTATCCAATTTAAGTATATTACCATCACTCCTAGCGTAATCCTCCTCGTGTGCCTTCTTGCTCCCCCGTTCTCTCTCTCTTGACCTGTCTTTATCAATTTCTGTCTCTCTTCCCTTCTCTCTGCCTTTCTCTCTTGCCCTCTCTCTGTCCCTATCCTTCTCACTTTCCCTTTCTCTCTCTCGATCCTTATGTTTCTCTCTCCCTTTCTCCCTTTCCTTGTCCTTGGCTTTATCTCTTTCCTTTTCCCTGTCTCTACTCTTATCCTTTCCCCTCTCTTTCTCAATTTCCCTGTCTCTACTCTTATCCTTTCCCCTCTCTTTCTCAATTTCCCTATCTCTCTCAGGTTCTTTTTCCTTCCTATCCTTGTCCCTGTCTCTATATTTTTCCCTGTCTTTGCTTCTCTCCTTATCACGCTCATCTCTATCTTCCTTCCTCCTTTCCTTTCGATCTTTTTCCAAATCTTTTCTGTCTTTACTTCTATGGTCCTTATCATCTCCTCGGCTCCTGATCTTGTTCCTGTCCTTGATCTGATGCTCAGCCCCATTTCGGTCCAAATTGTCATGATAAGCTCCTTCATCCGAGTGTTCTCTTATTGGAGATTCATCTCGATCAAACCGATCCATGTCCAGCAGACAACTTAAACTTGTCTACAAAATTAAGGCTGTAACATAAAGAAGCAGAATTAGATTATAAAGTATGATTATCTTTTAATCCCATAAAAAAATGTTGTACACCTAATTCAAAACAACAGCATTAATTGTAGACAACAAACAAGAAGGAAAAGCTAAGATATCAGAACAAAGGTTTTTAATCAAGTAAACCAAAATAACAAATAAAAAACCAAAAGAAATAAATAAAAACAAAAAAAAAGAAAAAGAAAAGTGCAATTTTCAAAATGTTTGTTTGCATTAACTAAACAGAAAATAAAGGAAACAATTTACCGTCATTCTACTATAGGCACTTGAATCTACCAAGATAATAAAATCAAGACCATAATTGAACAAATAAATAAAAACCCTAAGAGAATTACAACCATCAAGTTTTGCACAGAATTAGGGTTTTTACAGTAGAAGTATAAAAATAGCAACCATAATTCGGTGATAAATTACTTTCTCTAACTATTCTCTATTTCTATTTAATTCACAGGAAAATTTTATTAACAAATTCGCAAACACATCTGATGACAGGACCTTCTCTTGGCCTCATCCAAAAACTTAGGGACAACCTTATCAAGTACTAGTAGCAGTCACTACAAAGGGAGTGAATTCTCTTAGATAAAACTATTAAATTAAGTTTTTTCTTTTTTTTTTTTTTATAGGAAACAGACTATTCAATCAAATTCTTTTAAATTAAGGTCTGAAGCAAAAAGCATTCATACTTACTAGTTGTATCAAGCCACTTGTAACAAAGGTAATTTCTACTGAATGTCCGACAGAATAATTTTCAAGCATTTCCACATCATACAGCAGAAACATCTCTAAAATCAAAACCTCAATCACCCAAACTCTCAGGGACATCCAACCCAACACCAGCGCAAGACATCCACATAAACCAAATCACACAAATTGAATCCGACTACCCAACAATATACAACAAATGCTTTAAAATGGAATAATTCACCATCAATGCCGCCAAGCATATCTAGATTTTACACCAATCCACAGGCGCCCTCCCCTAAAAGGTTAATTGCAGAACAATGATCACGTTCTGACTAAACGCAATTATCTACAGTAAGTAGTCAACATTGTCCAGCCTCAAGTGAGTGCGGGGATCTATCAATTGCTCTATACAGCAGGGAGGAAAAAGGTACGACTATAACTCACAGAGTGGCCATTTTGCAAAAATACTCTATCATGATTGTAACTCAAAATTTAGTTATCAACACTAAACTAAAATTATTATTTGAAGGGCCTAAGACAAAGTTTCACCATATCAAAGCCAACATTAAAATATTGCTATATTTCATAGATTGAAGCTTAAAAAGAAAAAAATGCCACCTACTAAGGAGAGAACGATTCATACATACATTTTTACAGAGCAAAGAAGACTAATCCTACAAAGTGGAGATACTTAACATAAAAAGAGCAATCATAATGTCGTTGATAAAATCATAAGAAATAAAAAACCAGCTATGTCAAGCATCATCATTAATTAAAAACATGCTGTTATTACAAAGAGTCTCAATTAATTCCGTAAATAAACTAGAAAAAAAAAAATTTAAGTTCTAGGGTCAAAAACCCTAAACCAAAATCTGCTCTGTCCTTAGAAAATCTAACTTATCAAAATAAAAACCCGCTTTCTATTTGCTACGATAAAACTTTTCAGCCTCTTCAATCCCGTGAAAATTGACATAAAAAATTAACATAAGAAATCCAAGCCACCACCAAATTTACTAGCATCATTCAATAATTTCCAATTCAGCTAACTGAAAATATAATTTCCCAGCCCATGTAGATAATTTGTCACTTACTCTATATTCACTTCTCCAATGGATTAGTCACTCAAATATATCACAAGTAAAAATATTTTTAAAAATGTCATAAAAAAACAGCGAACGCAACGTGAAGAGAAGATATTTGGGCTTGAGAAAGGAATCTTGAATAGAAGTGGCAACTTTCCGGGCACTTTTGCGACGAGATCCGAATTCGGAGCTCCGGCGGGTTCGGCCGATGGGTAATGGTTCGATTTCGACCGCTTAAGGCTCGGGGTGAAAACTAGGGAGAAGAGAATCTGTGAGACGAAATATGTAGAGGGAACAAAATTAAATTTTTAATTATACAATAAGGATAATTAATAATAAATATTACATAAACTAAATTTTATTTTCGTACTAAATTATATGAAAATTTTATTTGGATAATAACATTTGGGTCCTGAATTTTTATATTTTCATAAAAAAATAATCTCAAACTTTATTTTTAATAAATATTTTTAAAATATAATGAAAAAATTTTATTTTATTATAAATAAAGAAACATTAATATTTTCTTTCTACATGTTATGTGGCATAAAATGATTAAAATGTATATTATATATTAACATATTAAATCCAAGTAAACATATCCCAAACCATTCTCAAGCAATCCATTTTCAATAGAATTTAAGAAAGAATCCATTAGATGAAAAGTAGAGGTGTAAATTGTGCTAGCATAATTCATGTTTTGTACTAAATTTGTGTTATATTTAATTTTTAAAAAATCGATTTACTAAAATTGTATCCTATTTAATTTTTAAATTTTGATATAGTATGGCTTATAGTTCTATTATTATTTGTGTTGATGTATTGTATTGTGATATACTCTCAATTTTTTTATATATATATTTTTACTAAAATTATGAAAATATCATTTAATTTAGTTGTTATAAAATTATTGTAATATTGATTCTTTTATATTTTTTTAACTTATTTTTTAAAAACATTTAGTTAATTATTTGTGTTTGTCGAAGACGTGAATTAGTCACAATCTCATTTGAACTTTCATGTTATGTCAACATGATATTTTCATATTGGTTTTACATCGGCATCGTACCAACCTAACCGGCCCAACTCACTTTATACCTCTAAATAAAGATAAGCATCTGAATTTCAAAAATTGTCAACTAGTTTGTAACATAATTTTTAACAATAATAATAGGGATACAAACTCGTATAACAAAATTATATTGTTGTCATGTCTTCCATATACTTTTTTTTAAAAAACTTTTGTGAAAATGTAAAATATGTAGTAATGATACAAAATTGTCAATTAGTTTAATATGCATAAATTTGTATAAAAATTGTATATGTGGTATTACTGAATTCTTAATCAGTAAAAATGTTACTGCATCGAACGAATCTTCAATGCTTACATACTTCTTAAAGATAATATTTAACTAAATATTTATAAATTTTATCCTATTATGTGTCTCTTTTAACGGAATAATTAAGTAAAGCTATATGACGTATCAAGTAATTTATTAAGTGAATAATAAGTTTTCACAATTTTGATAAAAAATTTTAGATAACTTTTATAATTGATAGCATTACTCAAAGAAGATTTCATTAATATTTTTTGAAAAATAACTCTACAAAAATAATCTTTTTTTTTTTTTTTTAATGAGAAATGTTATTCATTACTTAAAATAAGTTTTCATTAATTTATTATTTAAAAAATTGGAGAAGCGCCGTCTGTGGGGATCGAACCCACGACCACGTGGTTAAAAGCCACGCGCTCTACCACTGAGCTAAGACGGCAAACGCTTCATAATGTTTTAAATAAGTTTTGATTACTTTTCATCAATTCAATTGATCTATTTGATTGAAAATATTAACATTTTAACAAATATTTTAATTTATTTAATATAAAATTATAATGTTTATAAATCTAAAATATCTTATACTAATCAAAATTCAGAGCATTACTGCTGTTGTTTTGAAGACTAATTCGATTAACTTTGGTTTTCGAGAAAATTATCAAATTAAAATATTTAATCTTTTTTTTAAACAGAATTAAAATTTTAGTAGTGGATTACAATCGAACTGGACTAAATTAATTTGGTTCCGTTTAATTTTTTTTTAATTTTTAATTTAGTTTTGTCATTTTAATTTTAATTTAAATTAAGTTAATAAAATTTCAATAAAAAATTATCAAGGGTCATTATAATATTAAAACGTGTAAAAATTATTTTTTCAAATAAATTTTAAATAAAAACCAAACAAAATTATTTAATTGCTCCCTCATAATTTAATTAAAAATATTAAATTAATCAAATCACCTAAATACATGATGTGTTGGAAACTTATTAATGAATTAAGTTGACTTATATTTTATAATTTACAAGTAAAGTCGATAAATAAAAATTATCAATGAATTATTTATTTTTTCTGTTTTTAATTACCACTAAAATATATATTTTTTATAATTAAAAATATTAACAAAAAATAAAGAAAGAATTTATAGTTTCTTATGTTACAAATTATTAAATTAATCTATATAAATTAGGAAAACCGACCCGCTAAAGCCCACCAAATTATTACCCGACCCGACTCGGCTGGGCCTTTTCAAACTGGGCTCGGCCTGCAAAGCCGCTTTCATATAAATTCATTCTAACGCAGTCTCCATCTCCAGTGGTCGTCATGATTCCAATATCGTTGCGGCCGATCTC
>JAXCLQ010000010.1:1328228-1341607 GCA_035584115.1 Cedrela odorata | reverse complement strand
CTTTCATATAAATTCATTCTAACGCAGTCTCCATCTCCAGTGGTCGTCATGATTCCAATATCGTTGCGGCCGATCTCTGCCAAGCTCCCGCAGCGTCTCGGCAACTTCAGGACCTTCGTCAACGCCAAGGTGAAATGGGTTCGCGACCCATTTCTCGACGCAGCAGTCTCCAAAGAGAAAGACTTGAGACAAATTCTCTCTTTCAAAAATCAAATCGTCTCTTCACCGACCAAATTTCTCCCTCTCTCAGCTCTTTCCCTTCTCAAACCCCAACTCGACCTTCCGACGACGGCCCTCAAATTCTTCCAGAAATACCCCTCTTTTTTCACTCTATTCCAGCCGTGTCCTTCCCTACCTCTTCATATCAAACTCACCCCTCAAGCTTTGAGTATCCATAAAGAAGAATCAGCCATTCATGGCTCGCTAACTCAACGGAATGACGCGGTTAAAAGGCTGGCGAAGTTGGTGATGCTGACCAATGCGAGAAAATTGCCTTTGCATATCATCAGTAGGTTCAAATTTGATCTGGGTCTTCCCTATAACTACGTGACTTCCCTTCTTACTGATTATCCTGATTATTTTCAGGTTTGTGAACAATTAAAGAGCTAAATTTTAGCATGGTGATATTTTAGAGTAAAGTTTTATGGGTCTGTTACTACTATTTTGTGATTATTTCCAGGTTTGTGAAATCGAAGATTGTAGTACTAACAAAGGAACGCTCGCGTTGGAGCTAATCTCCTGGAGGAAAGAACTAGCAGTGTCGGAAATGGAAAGAAAAGCATGCTATGGTGATTTTTCGAGTTTAAAGAAAGGAATGTGCTTGAGGTTTTCAATGAATTTCCCAAGAGGATTTGATTTGGAGAAGAAAGTGATGAACTGGGTTGAGAAATGGCAGGAGTTGCCATACGTTTCACCTTATGAGAATGCTTTTCATTTGGCGCCAAGTAGCGACCTGGCAGAGAAGTGGGCTGTGGCAGTTCTTCATGAGCTGTTGTGGCTTTTGGTGTCGAAGAGGACGGAGAGAGAGAATTTGTTCTGTTTGGGAGATTATTTAGGTTTTGGTGATAGGTTTAAGAAGGCTTTGGTGCATCATCCAGGGATCTTTTATGTGTCTAATAAGATTAGGACTCAAACTGTGGTACTTAGAGAGGCTTATAGGAAAGAATTCTTGGTCGAGAAGCATCCATTGATGGGAATGAGGCATAGATACATTCATCTTATGAATAAATCGAATGATAGAAGGAAGCCAGTTGGTTTTGTAGCATCTGGATCAAAAAGGAAAAGCGATGTTAATTTATCTATTGATACTGATAAAATAAGAAGACAGAGTGATAACTGTGGCTTAGGAGGAGACGGAGAGGACTCAAGTAGGTTATCTGATTCAGAGATGGAGGATGTTGGTAGTCATGAATCAGTGAAGATGGAGATATGATAAGTAGAGGTTAAAATTTAGGAAGTGTTGCTTGGCGAGAGGACACTGAATTTTCTGTCTAAGAAAGCTTAGTTAGGATTGCCTGGCATTATTTGTGCTACTTATCAAGCTTAAAATGAATGCAAAAGCAGTAACTTTATGGGAGGTTACTGATTGGGTTATATTGATTGATGATAGAAACTAGAAAGCATTAGCCTAAAATGAGGTAGGTGTAATTGCTTTAGGAAGTCTAGTGGAAAATCTATTTAGTGAACAGAGGTCAATGATATTTGTGCTACACATTTTTGGTAAACAAGAAATATGGCATGTATTGAAGAAGGCATGATCAATTGATTAAACTATGTTAAAAGTAAGGGCAGATTGTTGATTAGTCACAGTATCTTCTATCTTTCACTGATTCAGGTGCCTCATGACATTGCTTGTGACTATTTGGGTGGTGAGTTTCGTACTTCCTCTGCATGTAATATTTTCTGTTGCAAAAGTATTGTTGTGATGAGCCCTATATTAACAGTTAATATTATTGAGGGTAATATTGAATAATGGTGGTAATCACACAAATCATACAACGATTCTAGACATTTTAGCCTAGGTCCATGGCAAAGGCAAAAGAAGAATTCATAGCCATAACAAGCCTTTTGGCTTCCAAATATTTTCCATTGCTATTGGGTCCGTCACCACAAGTATATATGTTGGGAAATCATTTTTCAATGCAATTTACTGTAGATATCATTGCCATTAGATGTCGTTATGTGGTTGGATTGGCTTATCAAGTCTGTAGCAACATAGATGGGACTTGATCTTGAAGAATTATTTCTGTTTTGTTCTATACTCTGATGGTGCCATTAGAGTATCTTATATATGAACTTTTAAGATTGATGATGCATCTCATGGTAGACCCTTTGCACCTTATGTGCTCATAACAGTAGTAAAATAATCTGGCAGTGTAAAAATAAGCATTATTTGATGTTGAATTTTTATAGTCAGTAAGAATATTCCATCCAGTGAGATATATTTTATCTTTTTCTGCTGCCACTTGAATCTTATTTTGCTGTTTCGATCTTTGTTATGCAATATATTTTCATTAAAGTTAATTGTTTTTTTTGCTCTTCTTGTTTCATCAGGTTTGTGTATTTATGTCAAGCAGTTGGTCTCGGATATGTTGGTTCTTTTGCATTAATGTGTCTTCATATCATAAATTCACTTGCAAAATGTTTTACAAGCATCAGAACCTGAATCCTTTTGATGACTATTGCATAAGGTTGTGTGTGGAATGAAGGATTTATGAAATGGAAAACTGTCAGGTTCTAAAGCAGCAATGATAGTTGAAGGCTCTATTTAAAAGTAAAATTTTGAATCTCATGACTTTGAGATGTGCAAAAAGTGAGCTATAACAAAAAAGATCAAAGATTATGTTAGAAAGTGGGCTTTAACAAAAAAAAGATCAAAGATTATGGTTTTATTGGGCATTAATTGAAATTATGGTATCAAAGGGAGGATCTATTACGGGAAGCTTCAGGATATCTGTACGGAAATGTTCATTTTTGGAAGTTTTGTAGTTGAAAATGCATAATAGTTGATTGGCTTCCTCTCTTTTGTTGTATTCTGAAACTAAAAAGAGGCTACGGATGAAGTGTATCTTTATCTGCTCATCCTGAAGACGTCATGAAGGACATGTAATCTTCCTTATTTGAACACAGGTTCATGGAAGTCATTTTGACAATGGGCAGTTTATGGAAGGGGTAGTTGTTGACAACATTATTTTTTTCAGGTTTAATGGGGTTTATTGCCAGAAATATTAAACTAATGGGTTTTTAAAGAAAGATGAGTATGGTTTAACCTAATTTTGGCTTGATGTCTTTCTTGCATTAGAATCTGGAGCTCTAGAGAGATTTGTTGAGCATGCAGCCAGGAGTTGCTGCTGCATAGCTGGACTCGATGCATGATTGCTTTGTTACTGTGATGGTAGTTATTTCAGAGTCGGTAAAAACTACTGCCACCTTTCTACAATATTGTGCATACTTGGGGTCATATACCCTGACTTGCTGTGAATTGGCTATATCCAACTTAAGGTCTACCGTTCTTTTGGTAGAAAGGAGAGTAGGACGAAAAATTGTAGAAATAATATGGGGAAAGCAAACTAGTGAGAAGGCAGAAATAAAGCGTAAAGCGGAAGTTCTGTTAATTATCTGTACAATCCAGAATGCCAGTCTTTGAAGGTTTTTCTATAAAATCAGTGACTGCTCAAAGAAAATCTTGCTGGTTGTATAGCTCTGCGAGTCACCAAATCGTTGTTCTCAAATCTTATGGTAATTTTATGGTTTTCTTCTGCTAGATTTATTATGATTACATAAATTTATTTGGTAATCATTCTTGTTGCCTGAGGCTTCTTCTGCAGCTTTTTAAATTGTTTATTGCTTTACAGAAAAATTTCAGATTTGCGGCACCTCAAGATTTTACTGTTTATCATATCTCCTTACCAGTCATAAAGAGTTCAATGTAGAATTTATGATTGAGTTGGATTGAAACTGTCAATATTAAACACGTTTTCGGTTGTAGGCACTTAGAATAGAAGTATGTCATTGGACTTATATCTTGAAATAGTTGGTTGAATTATTGTTATGCCAAATCACGGAGCCCCAAGTGTTTTATTGATAAATGAGACTAGATGAGGCCAATATTGCTATAATTGGAACTTTAAGAAATGAATCAAAATTATAACTAAAATATTATTCAATGAGTTGTTATTAGGCCACTTAGTTGTATTCTTTGAATTATCGAGATCTGACTTGTTAAATTTATTGTTATTCTCAAAGTCAGAGGGAATCTAGTATTATATGAATATTATAGGCATTAAGAGACTAAAACAAAATATTGAATTTGTCCTTTATCATGCATCACCCAAATAGTGTTTAGATCACTATATTCCAAATGTTAAGGATGTTATCCCTAATCAACATGTTTGTTTCAAAATCTCGAACTAATTGAACCATTTTGAAAGATTGATGTGCGGATTTTTGGTATTCTCATACTTCATTTTGTAGTGCTAGAATGAATTCATGAAAAGTTGAATGGAAGCAACAAAAGTTAGTAATCTTGTCTATATTAACAATTGTACTCTCTTTGATTTTAAATTAATGAATTTGATTTAGTATTACGAAAGGAAAAAAATGACATTTTTATATAGTTATTGTTGATGTAGCAAATTTTTTTTTTGTGGATTCTGTACACCAGTAACTATTTTCTTCTCTTTGTTTAACGATTTGTTCAACTTGTGACCACAATCAACAGTTATGGGACTATGGGGTGAAAAGTCGGTTGTTTGATGGAAATCCTCTGATACTTAAGTTTGAGTTTTATTTTTTAACGTGGGAGAAAATAATTAAGGAAAACATAGACTTATAATATCAGAGTTTCATTATGATAATTATAATAATGATGCACACCTGGTTGTCGTTGACTCTCTTTTCGTATGCGTAAGTCTCTCATACTTGATAGAATTTAATAAAATTTGAAAATAATAATCGCAGTCATATTTATATTCCAAAAATCATGGAATTTCTATTTGATAAGCATCGACTTTCCAGATTTGTTGGGATTTTAAGTCTTATTTGTAGAATATGTCTACTAAGCTAAGGATTTTTATTATGCAATAAGTCTTTCTCGCAAAATACTTCTACTAAGCTAAAAATTCTTATTATAGAATGATCCGAAAAGAATTTAGAAAAGAAACGAATTTTTTGTCGATCTGCAATTGTTGAGAGATCGTGAAAGTATTTATTTGAGGCTTCTTCATCCACCTAAGGTGAGCTTACATTGTGTTATATACTTGAAACTTTTGCTGTATTATACTCGAGACCTTTATGAGTAGGAGAAGTTTCAAAATTGATACTCATATTTGAGACATTTTATATGAGACTAAGATGTCTTGGTTCGTATTATACCTGAGGTCTTTGTTATTATCTGGTTAGTATTCATTGAGTTTAAGCTAAGTTCAGATTTTTCTATATTTTACAAGATTTTATTTTGGGTTTGGTATTACTTACTTGGGGGTCTATGACCTATTGAGTTTTAATCATGCCTCAAATTGTATCTCTAACAGCAAGCCTCTTAGTTTTAGTCAAAGTAATTGTTTGACAAAAACTAAAAGTTGCAATTCACTTATTCTCTAATTTAATGCAACCATAAAAATGACACAATAACACACTTCAACTTAAAAATTTTCCAGCAATACAACACAACAAACACTGCCCTCAACATAATTTGTGCACTGTTTATAGCCAACTTGATTATTGCCTTATATAATCATCATCAAATACAATGACCCTCTAATTTACTAATCATCTTGTTTTTTATTCTATTTTTCACCATATTTACACCCAAAGCATAAATATATACATACATATAAATCATTTGCTGTCCATAATTTCCAAACACATGCACACAAAATTCACAATTTCATCTTTTATATATTATAGTTATATTCTACAAAATTTTCAAAATTTAAAAACAATAAAAGAGTTTTTACTTACCCATGTGAAGCAAATTCCTATTTTTCCTTCTTTAACAATCGACCAACATTACCTTTCCTTTACTTCCTCATTTCTCCCGTTTCCCTATTCATCTTTTTCTACCTTTCTTTCCTTTCTCTCCTTCATTTTTTTTTCTTTGTTTCCTTTCATTCCCAAAACAAAGCTTTCTTCCTTTCTATTCTCTTCTTCTATATTCTAGTGTCTTTTCAACTTTTCTATTATTTTCTAAATGAAAAGAATCATAATAAAACAAAGGAAAATGAGTGTTTAAATAATATTGTAAGTAGCTAATTATGGAGCTCCATTTGGGTTTAAACTAGTATTTGGTTTTCTTTCCTTTTGCTTTGCACGTTTTTCTCGTTTTCCTTAGCAAAACATTAGTTATCATTTAATGTCTTGATTTTTCTTAAGCTTATATTCTCTTTTTTCTACTTTGTTCTAGAAATATAGCCAAGTCTTATCCATTTTGAATGAAAAATAATAAAGTAAAATAAAGAATAACTTCTTTATTTTACTTGCAATATGGTCGGCTACGTATATGTTATTGGCTTGAGTTTTGTTTAATTTCATTTAGGCTTAATTTCTAAATGATTTTATGGAATTTTATTAAAGATCAAAATTTATTTTATAAAATAACCCAAAATTGTTAATTAAATGTACTTATTTTTTTTTTATTTTCTAAGTCCAAATTAAAATTTGTAATAATCCAAAATTAGTAACTCACTTTTCAAATTATTTATTCGTTATGCTTGGAAAATTTTTTATTCTGGTCACTAAAATTTATATTTAACTATTGCGTAAAATTTCGGTTATGACATGAAAGTTTTAAGGGTTGGACCAATATTGGTGAGACTTCTCTTTTAGATTAAGGCAAAAAAGGGATGGACCGTAATGAGTGAGGTTTCTTTTTGGAATAAAATTTGTTTATACTGCTTATGTGATTTTTAGTTAATTGTTTACATTTCAGATTTTTAAATGATTGTGTGATGTTAAAATTTAAATTATATACTCTTACTCTCTATTTATATTTTTTTATTTTAATTTTTATCCACTCACTGGGTCCTCAAAACTCATCTCCCTCATTTCTCAATTTTGTAGATTAGACAAGAAATTAGAAAGAAACAAAAGAAAATTCAATACAGCAGAGACAGAGAGGGAACAAGGGGTACAATTGTAATTACTAGGGCATATGAGTCTGTCATGGATCATACATTAGTATGTCAAAAAAAAAAATAAAAATAATACACACACACACGCATATATATATTATTGTACAAAATTTTTGTAATACATTAGAAATTTTTTGTATATCATTAATGGACTTATTCCCTTAAGTGATTTTTGCATTAAGTCTGATGTTATTTATGAATTGAGAAATAGAGTACATGCATTCAGATTATTAGAGAGGCTTAAGGTATTGGTAGAGATCCATCACATTTTGATAACATCTTCGGGTATGGGTTGTTACAAGAATGATATCAAAATATGGCTTAGAGATTGGTGACTGCAGTGGAAGAATGTTAGTGTCCTGTATGTGGTATGCCCATGAATACTCACATATAAGAGCTACCTTTTTGGTGTCTTTGTTCTTCGTATAGTGTCTTATTACATAATATTTAAGAATAAATTTTGAGATTATTTAGTCTTGCCTACCTATTAGATTATTATGAGTTTTGTTGGTTAAATTGAAGTGATATGTAGTTTCTATAAGCTTGAATTTCGACAAAAATTGAACTAGTTTCGATTTTGGTAAGCTGAGTTTGTGTAAAATAATTGAAAGTGTTTACTGCTTGGATATCATAGATGTTTCATTTGGAAATAAAGCCATTTTAAGGTAGATCTATAGATGATAAAATACCGCGAGATGCGAGGTTAGATTGAATATAGGTTATATTGTCTACATAGACAGTGAAAGGGGACAGAGAAAAACAATCTTTAATAAAGAACAAGAGAAATGTGAAAGTGATAAAATATAAGAAGAAATATAGGATGATGAGGTGGCGTCTAAAGTCAGTCATTCAATAGAAAATGACAATGGAAGGCAAGAAAGTGCCGAAAATCATCTCAGAAATTGTGAGAATCAAATTATAAGAACATATTAGAGGCTAAATTTAGTATTGGAACATATGTATACAACCAAGAATGTATTAGATTGCATACATTCTAATTTATGAGGTCATGCTCAGGTAGTATCATTAAATAATATTATTCTTTTTCTATCAATTTTGAAGATTTTTGGGAAAAAATAGGGAATGTCACAGTAAGAAAGAGATGTAAGTCTTGAGAAATGAATTGTTTAAACAGTGAAACAAATGTAGGTGCTGAGCAAGAATTGATTTTGAAGAGAAGTTGAAAACGAACTAGAGTACGAGGGTCATGGTACATGAACTAAGTTCTTGAAGAGTTGTGTGAAGGAAAGAGAAAGTATTAAATGGAAAGTCTTAGTAGAATATCAAAATAATAAGAGATCAAAGTGCTTAAAATTGATAATAAAAAATGGAGTATTGTAGCAGTTTCTTTGATGAATACTACAAGAAAGTGACTTACTAATTTTAGATTATTATAAATTTTAATTTGGGCTTAGAAAATAAAATGATAATAAAAAAATAAGTACATTTAATTGACAATTTTGGGTCATTTTATAAAATAAAATTTGAGCTTTAATAAAATTCCATAAAATCATTTAGAAATTAGCCTTAAATGAAATTAAACAAAACTCAAGCCAATAACACATACATAACCGGCCCATATTGTAAGTAAAATAAAGAGGTCATTCTTTTTATTTTACTTTATTATTTTTCATTTAAAAATGGTAAGATTTAGCTATGTTTCTAGAATAAAGTAGAAAAAAAATAATATAAGCTTAAAAAAAGTCAAGACATTAAATGAGGGCTAATGTTTTGGTAAGGAAAAAGAGAGAAAAGTGCAAGGCAAAAGAAAAGAAAACCAAATGCAAGTTGAAACCCAAATGGAGCTTTATAATTGACCACTTGCAATATTATTTAAACACCCATTTTTTCTTTGTTTTATTATGATTATTTTCGTTTAGAAAATAATAGAAAAGTTGAGAAGACACTAGAATACGGGAGAAGAGAATAGAAAGAAATGAAGCTTGTTTTGGGAATGAAAGGAAACAAAGAGAAAAAAAGAAAAATGAAGTAGAGAAAGAAAAGAAACTTAAAAAGGGATGAAGAGGGAAACGGGAGAAATGAGGAAGCAAAGGGAAGGTACTGTAGGCCGATTGTTATAGAAGGAAAAAGAGGAATTTTCTTCACATGGGTAAGTAGAAACTCTTTGATTGTTTTTAAATTTTGAAAATTTTGTGGAATATAATTGTAGTATATAAAAGATTAAGAATTGGAATCAAGATCCGTAAAAGGCTACGACAAATAGACATAATAGAGAATAACATAGTTAAAAATTAGATTTTTTAAATAAGAAACGAATTCTCAAAAAATTCAAAAAATTCACTACCATGTTATGAAACTTGGTTGGAATAGTGTTTGTTCAATTAAGTATAAGTTGGGATATATAAATCCAAATGAAACACTGTAAAAAGTTACATAATCTAGACGTATAAGAGATAAATATATTAAAAATTATATTTAAAATTTCTTGTCAATCGATCCTAGTAAAAAGACGAAGTTACTTTGGTTGCAGATAAACATTTCGTAGGATAAGTAAGATGAAAATTGTGATTTTCGAACTAGGTAACGGAAGTTCGAAACACAAGAAATTTTTACTGAGGATGATTGATGAATATGATATGTTTATTTGTTAATACAACAAATATATGAGATTATAAATTTTAACGAAATGATATGTAATTGTAAATAGTTGACCATCAGCTAGGCTGCAAGTTAGAAACAGTTAAGCGCAAACCGGTGAGTTGATATTTTATTTTCAAAATGTTATTTATACAAAATGTTCGGTTTATGGATGTTTTAGAAAAATTTATTGAAAATTAATATTTTATCATATATTTTTTAAAATATAGTTTGAACAAATATTTGAAAAGTAATTATTATGAAAAGTGAAATGAATGGTTAAATTATATATAAATTTAGTGTTTTTGGCTTTTTTATTTTGAAATAAAAATAAATACGATGGGAGTAAGAGTAAATTTGGAAAATGTTTTGGATATTTATGAATTGTTTATGTGGATGAATTGATGTGTGATAAGTTGAATTGTATTGATTTGTGAAATATGCTTTGTGGATTGTATGTGTTGAGATTTGGTTGGTGCAAGTAATCAGTTTAAGTGCATCTGTGCACGGATAAATTACATGAGTTTAGAGGGATGGACTAATGTGGGTGAAGTTTTTTTCTATAATAAAGTTCAGAGGGTCGGACCAATATGGGTAAGACTTCCCTCTGAAATAAAGTTTAGAAGGATGGACTAATGTGGGCGAGGCTCTCTTCTATAATAAAGTTTAGAGGGTCAGACTAATATGGGTAAGGTTTCTCTCTGAAACAAAATTTAGAGGGATGAATCAATATGAGTGAGGCTTCCCTCTATAATAAATTTCACAGGGTCGGACTAATATGGGTGAAACTTTCCTCTGAAATGAAGTCTAGAGGGATGGACCAATATGGGTGAAACTTCTCTCTATAATAAAGTTCAGAGGGTAGAATCAATATAAGTGAGGCTTCTCTCTGAAATAAAGTTTAGAGGGATGAATTAACATGAGTGAGGTTTTCCTCTATAATAAAGTTCAGAGAGTCGGACCAATATGAGTGAGGTTTTCCTATAAAATAAAGTCTTAAGAGTCGGATCAATATTGGTGAGGCTTCCTTTTTAGATTAAGCAAAAAAAAGGATGGACCGTAATAGGTGAGGCTTCCCTCTGAAGTAAAATTTGTTTATATTGTTTGTGTGATTTTTAGTCAATTATTTAAATTTCATATTTTAAATGATTGTGTGATGTTAAAATTTAAATTATGTATTCTTACTCCCTATTTGCATTTTTTTACTTTAATTTTTATCTACTTACTGGGTCTTCAAAACTCACCTCACTCACCTCTCAGTTTTGCAGGCAAGATAAGAAATTAGAAATAAAAAAAAGAGAATTCAGTACAATAGAGACAAAGAGAAAACAAGAGATACAATTGCAATCACTAGGACACATGAGCATTCGAGTGTCATACATGATTCAGACATTAATATGTCACAAATATATATATATATATATATATATAGTTTGCATCATTTATTTCATTATAGAAAATTTTTGTTATACATTATAATTTTTTTGTATATCATTAATGAGCTTATTGCCTTAAGTGATTTCTGCATTAAGTTTGATATTGTTTTTGAATTGAAAAATAGAGTACATGCATTCAGATTATTAGAGAAACTTAAGGTGATGGTAGAGATCCATTACTTACTAGTAACATTTTCGGGCATGGGTTGTTACACCCAGATTTAGGTTTATGCATAGTATTACCCCAAGGTAAGTGAGTGATAGGTCTCAGGAATCATGTTACTTAGATTCAGGTTTATGAATAGTATTACCTTGAGGTAAATGCAGAATAGACATATGAGAATCAAATCACTCAAATTTAGGCTTTGGGATGATATTACCTCTAGACGAATAGAGAACTTAACTGTTTGAAAACCATTTTTTCTCTTGTACGTCCTGAGGTCATGCTCATGGCTTATTCGAACTATGAATAATATTACTTCATAGGTAATTAGAGAACATAATCACCCGAAAACCTTTTTGCTCTTATACATCCTGAAGTCATGCTCATGACTTATTCGAGCTGATGATAATATTACGTCAGGGTGAATAAAAGGTAAATATCTGAGAACCAAGTTACCCATATTTGGGCTGTGAGAGGATATTATCCAATATGTATGAATAATCTAATCGTCTGGAAACCATTCTTACTTTTGTATGTCCTAAGGTTATACTCAGAGTTTATTCAAATTATGGATAATATTACTTCAGAGGTGAATAAGTAGTAAATATCTAGTAACCAGGTCACCTTTACTTGGGTTTTAGAAGAATATTACCTCGAGATGTTAGAGAAATAAGCCTTTGGGAACTAAGTCACCCATGCTTGGGCTTTGAGAGGATGTTGCCCTGAGACGTTTGAGAAATAAGAGTCTGGGAACCAAGTCACTCATACCTGGACTTTGGGAGAATATTACCTTGAGACGTATGAAGAATAGATGCTTGGGAACCAAATCATCCATATTTAGGTTTTTAGATAATATTATCCCGAGACGAATAAGAGATAGGCGTCGGGAGTCATACTACTCATATTTAGATTTATGATAATATTACCTCGAGACGAATAAGAGATAAGCCTCGGGAATCATATCATTTAAATTCAGATTTTTGAATAATATTACCTGAGGTGAATAAGAGGTAGATCTCGGGAACTATACCATCCAGATTCGAGTTTTTGAATAATATTACCCTGAGGTGAATAAGAGATAGGCTTCAAGAACCATACCACTAAGATTCAGATTTCTGAATAATATTACCCAGAGGTGAATGAGAGATTGGCCTCGGGAACCATACCACCTAGATTTAAGTTTTTGGATAATACTACCCTAAGGTAAATAAGAGATAAGCCTCGAACCATACCACCCAGATTTGAATTTTTAGATAATATTACCTTGAGGTGAATAAGAAATAGGCCTCGTGAACCATGTTGCCTAGATTCAGGTTTATGGATAGTATTACCTCGAGGTGAATGAGAAATTGGCTTCGGAAACTACACCACTTAGAATCGGATTTTTGGATAATATTATCCCAATGTGAATAAGAGATAGGTCTCGGGAACCATGTTATCCAGATTCAAATTTATGGATAGTATTACCTCGAGGTGAATGAGAGATAGACCTTGAGAATCATACCACCAAAATTCAGATTTTTGGATAATATTACATCAAGGTGAATAAGAAATAGGCATCGGGAGCCATACCACTCAGATTCAGATTTTTAGATATTACCCTGAGACAAATAAGAGATAGGCTTTGGGAATTATGTTACCCAGATTCAGGTTTATGGATAGTATTACCTCGAGGTAAATGAGGTGTGGATTTATGGGAACCACATTATTCTTTTATGTCCTGAGATTAAGTCTCCAATTTTTTCAAATCATGGGTGATATTATCTTAGACTTTTGGTTTCTTTACCCTTTGGCTAGGGAATAATTGTAAACTTTTCTTTTCCATTTTTCCACGATAATATACTTCTTCCTGATGATATTTCATTGGAGATTGGTTTTGTGATCATTGGAGATTGGTTTTGTGATCCTTGGTATGTGGGGCACTTGGAATGCTGCTTTTCACGGTTTCCATTAGTATGGGCTTGAAACTCTTTAAATATATATATATATATATATAAATTTCTACAACTTCTTTTGTTAGCTTTCGAATTTGCCTTGTTTTTTTATTTTTTT
>JAXCLQ010000010.1:1309229-1328128 GCA_035584115.1 Cedrela odorata | reverse complement strand
ATATATATATATATATATATAAATTTCTACAACTTCTTTTGTTAGCTTTCGAATTTGCCTTGTTTTTTTATTTTTTTATTATCAGCCAGTTGCTTAATCAACCTTGCAATTTCTATGACTCCTAGGTTGTAGGGATTTTGATGCGGAGATGAAGCCTTTGAACCGTGGTTTGAGCTCTCCAAGGGTGACGGTCGATTATCATTGTTTTAGTTAATTGTCGCTATCTCCTCAAGGGGATTGTCATAGAAATTTTTCCTTGTTGTTCGGTTTCTTGTTGCGTAAGTTTATGTGGTCGCTATGATCATCTTTTTATAGTTATTTATGACTTTTTGTTTAGATTCCCATAAACAATGCCCGATGGTTATGCAGTAAAATTCTTTCTGTGGATTCTGTACATAAGCAACTATCTTTTTTCTCTCGTTTGATGATTTTTCAATTTGCGACCACAATCAACAACTATGGGATAAAAAGTCGGTTGTTCGGCAAAAATCCTCTGATGTTTAAGTCATTGTTTTACTTTTTAATGTGTGTGGAAAGAATTAAGGAGAATATAGGCTTGTAATCTCAAAGTTTCATTATGATAATCATAATAATAATGCGTACTTGGTAGTCTATGACTCCTTTTTTATGAGTAAGTTTCTCATCCTAGGTAGAAAGTTTCTCATCCTAGGTAGAATTATATAAAATCTAAAAATAATAATTACAGTCATATTTAGATTCTAAGAATTATGAAATTTTCATTTGATAAACATCGACTTTCCGGATTTAGTGGGATTTTGAGCCATACTTGCAGAATATGTCCACTAGGTTAAGGATTCTTATTATGAAATAAGCCCTTCTCGAAAAATACTTTTACTAGGCTAAAAATCCTTATTGTGGAATGATTCGGAAAGAATTTGGGAAAAAAACGAATCCTCCCTCGATACGCAATTGTTGAGAGGTCTCGAAAGTCTTTACTTGAGACTTCTTCATCCATTTAAGGTGAGCTCATACTGTATTATATACCTGAGACATTTCTCGTACTATACCTGAGATCTTCATGAGTGGGAGAAGTCTCGGAACTGATACCTATATTTGAGGTCTTTTATATGAAACTAAGAGGTCTCGACCTGTACTATACTTGAAATCTTTGTTGAAACTAAGAGGTCTCGACCTGTACTATACTTGAGATCTTTATTACCCCCTGGTTAGTATTCCTTGAGTTTAAGCCAAGTTCAAATTCTTCTATTTTTTACAAGATTTCAGCTTAAATTCGGTATTACTTACTTGAGGGTCCATAACTTATTGGACTTTAATTATGCCTCAAATTGTATCCCCAACAGTCATATTACTAACTTTTAATGTTACAAGAGAGTTCATCAACAAAGAATTACAAGCTTGAAACTTTCAAATTGAAGGAAAAAACAAAAAAAAAAAAAAAAGAAAGAAAAGAAATAGAACAACACAAATAGAATGTACACAAAAATGAGTGGTATTATGTTAATACTTGTTTATTTTTTACTTGTAAATTGTTGAATGTTATTGCTCTTGCATATTGTTAGTAGACATTCCTTGTTATTAATACTCAATTGTAGCCTCTCCTTGCGATTGAGTTGCTATGATACAATATGTCATATTTTTCAGTTCATCACCAATAGTTTAATATTTTGATACACAATATCACCAGAAGATAACCTGTACCAGTCCAATTAAAATTGCCTAGCAATTACAGAACACTTAGCCCCATCATGTTTTCTAAAAATCTTTTGGGTGAACCAATCGGGGTGCAGATTCTAATATTGACAGTTTGAAAACTTTTAATTTCATATGTTTTTTTTTTTATGTGAAGAAAATTTCATGCCATTCAGGTGATAGTTTGAGAACAAGTGAGATCTCATAGTCCAAATGACATCCTCCTTTGCATTATTATCATGTTGTTAGCTGTCTACTCTTGCTTTTGTTTTCATATTTTTAATATGGTTTCAAAACTTTCCTCTGGTCATGAAAATTCTGAAAATATTTCCAGCCTTGTTTATTTATAACAATATAGTCCTGGGAAAAAAATCTTCATCCTTTTCTTTTCATTTATGGGTCACATGGTAGCGTTAGAGATCCGATAAGTGGTTTTATAGTTCGGTTGTGCGTTCGAGTCTCAAAGAAAGTATATTTGGGGTATGTTGGTTATTGAAATGTTGTGTTTTTGAAGCTATAATTATTGCGAGATGTAATCATTAGTGGCTAGAGTGAGCCACTAAGTCTAACTGGAAACATGATTTGGGCACAAATTTAATTTCTAATTATATATTTGAGATTGAGGTGTTGTGCTTTTAGAGTTATAATTTTAAAGCTATAATTATTGTGAGATAGAATCATTAGAGTCCCTAAATCAAACTCGAAACTGATGTGGTCACAAATCTAACCTTTGATGATATATTTGGGAATCATTAGTCACTAAGTAAAACTGAAGCGTGATATGGGCACAAATCTAACCTCTAATGGTATATTTGAGATTAAAGTATGGTGATTTTAAAACTACAATTATTATAAAACTTTAATTGCCCCGTTTCAATGTTAAAAGAGGAAATATAATAGCCCTAAACATGTGCTTATAATAATTTTATTGACGTCTTGTTATATTTTAATATTTTGCAACTAAACCCTAGATTTGAAACGCATTATTTATTGAGAGTAATACGAGAACACCTTTCACATGTGAGTAATATTGTTTGTGTGCTCATATTTTGGTTTATCAGCTTGAACAAAAATTAAAGTGAAAACTTATTTACCAAATGGGAATGAATCTCACAAAAGTAAGTAGGGAGGGGAACATGATAATTGTTTAACGTATTCGACGACTGTAGATGTTTTTATATCCTTTAAAAAAAGTATCTATCTAACCCCCCAGACCAATTTTATGTTCAATTTTTTAAAAAATAAGAAATAAAAGAACAAACGTGTGGTTCTACCACAACCAACCACTATCTCACTCAGTCATGAGTCATTGCTTATCAAAATAAGAGACATTCTTATCCCTTATCAATTTACGTAACAACTTTATTAATTTGTCACATTCAAAGTCATTGATAAGTAACATTTGAAGTTTGTTTCACGTGTTAAGTGCTTCTTCTTATCACTACAAAATTGAAGCCAATTCACCCCACTTTGGGAACAATCAATCAATGAATCAAAGAAAGAAGCTCTTCACTTGGGCCCCCGGCGCCCCCCTACCCGCACACACCCCACCCCACCCCCCCCTCCCCCACCAACGTGATTCATGCACCATTTGACAGCAGAGCTGGGCCGTACATTTTAGCCAAGCATATTTTGTCAGGAAAAGGCGTGTTTCACATGGCCATATTCTAAATCTTTTGAAAGAAAAATGATTGCTTTAGCAGTGTACTGGACCATTTTTACTCTCAAATAATATTTAATATTATTATTAGGTTTATTTATAATAATTGATAATTATTTACTTTTATTTAATTATAATTATTGTAATTTCTTGTATATAAAATATATATTTCAACTACTTGCCCATGATCATTAGGATAATTATTTAATGCTTGGTTGATCAATTCAATCAATTAAAACAATATAATATGAAAATAAATATTATTGTATATTATGTGAAAGATTATAATAATATTAAATTAGCAGTTCTTATTTGTCTAGTTGATAAACTTTTAATCATAGTTGAGAAAAGTTGGAAACTCCCTTATTTATCTTTTATTTATTTTAATTTTTAATACCCAGTCTCACCGTCAATAACAACTATTTTTCCTTTATAAAAACCCCATTATGGGATTCTTCTAAGTCTCATTGAGAAAGTCAGAAATTAAAGAAAAAGTCTATGGAGTTAGAAAACAGAAGAGGGATGGGAAATATTGGAGAGATAGAAGATGTAGAGAAAATGTTGTCAAGAATGTCATCATTTTCAGAATTTTCTGCAACAACAACAACAACAATGCCAATTCTTTCGTTGAATCATGTATCATTTGTATGCAAATCTGTGAACAAATCTGTAGAGTTTTATGAACAAGTCTTGGAATTTGTTCTGATCAAAAGACCTTCTTCTTTCAACTTTGAAGGAGCTTGGTATGCCCATTTCTCTCTCATTCTTTTACCCATTTTCTTTCTGTTATTACATTTTCCATATATTTATTCTTCCTCTGTTTTTTGTTCTAGGAGTTTACATGAAAACCAGCCTTCAGATTCTAGAAATCTTACTCTTCATGGGTTCTAGATGGTTGAATAACTGGTAAAATTTAGTAAAACGATTTAAGAAATTTAAAGTTGGAATCTTGTTTAAATTTATAATAATATAAAGGGCTGCATCTAACAAGAATCATGCATAATTTCTCGATTAAACTATATATTGATCTTGCACTTATATATAATTTTCTAAATCTTTAAATTTAAATGTTTGAGACTTATAAATCTGCATCATTAGCGTAAATCTTATTGCCTATATAGTAATCAAACACAATAACCAGTTATGGAATGTATGCTTCATGTCATGCCTTTTTTTTTTTTTTTTTATATTCAAGATCAAGAATGTTTCATGCTTTTTTATTTTATTTTTCTATTGGTGATGTGAGATTTTGAATGGTTCACACTTCACACTAAGTAAGAAAGTCTTTACAATAAATTGCATTTGGGACAATCCATGTGAAGAATAATGATGATGAAAGCTATGAGCATGCAATGGATGTACATAAACCATATGAAAATTAATTATGATTCTCTGAATTTTCCAAAGTATTTGGTTTTTTCTTTTCTTTTTACAGAGTATTTGTTTCAATTTCTTAAACTTTTTATTATAGAAAAGCGTTTAAGATAGTTTAAAACTACTTTTCTTTTCTCCTTTCTAATTATGAAAGAAATGGAATTCAAACCTAATCCTCTTCAAACAACACCTAAATTTTTTATGATTAAACCAACCTATAACCAATTCAAATAATCCATTAAAATATTTCTAAGAAACAAACAATTTCTTAAGAATAGAAAAAAAAAATATTTAGCTTACAATTTGGAGGAATACTTTACGAACATGTCTTAAAATATTATCCAAAATTTTGTAAGTTGAAAGCATAGAATTTCAAAAACCATGAAATAATCTCCAAAATTATAGCTTAATTCATGCATAAAGTTGCAAGATTAGGTAATTAATTTCTAATATGATTATAGTTTATAGATCAATCATAATGGAGAAAACCACAAGGCCAACATTTGGAATATGATAAACTTAAATGGTGACAACTAACTCTTTGTTGGAAAGTTTTGTTCTTCAATGAGTATGTTAAAAGCTTTAGAATTGGCCCCTAATAATAAAATAAAAGAAATAAAATATTGAAAGCATAATCATTTAGGCTCTAATAATTTGGAAATTAACTTTATTATATATATATATTTTTTCTCTTTTACCTCTCTTAAGTATTTAATTGTTGTGTTTTTATTTAATTTTAAATACAAAACAGTAGTATTGTTTAGTAAACACTCAACACTTTTTTTTTTTACTTAGCGAGTCACTTGTATTTAACAGTTAATAATTTGTTTTAAATATATGTGTAATTGTATTACTTTTTTCAGGTTATTCAACCATGGAATTGGGATACATTTGTTGGAGTCAGATAAAGTTGCAGAAAAGAAAGGGAAGATAAATCCAAAAGACAATCACATTTCATTTCAGTGCTCAGACATGAAACATGTTTTAAGAAAATTGGAGGAAATGGAAATTGAGTATGTGACTGCAGTTGTTGAAGAAGGTGGCATAAAAGTTGATCAACTCTTCTTTCATGACCCAGATGGCTACATGATTGAGATTTGCAATTGTCAAAATCTCCCTGTTCTTCCACTTTCTTCTTGCCCTTTGAAGTTGCCTAATTCCAATGCAAATCACACATCAACAACAACAAAAACATCATCATCATCATCATTCTTTGGTAAGTTTCTTTTATGCCATATTCTTAATCGCTGCATTTCGATTATTTTCAATTTTGGTGTAAACGGGATTCAAATCTCAATTCTTTTGTACTACTGTAGGGAAGAGAAGCTTGGAGATGGCGTGCTCAGGAGAAGTTGCAGCTTTGATGATGGAGAATTTGGTGGTTGATATGATGGATATTTCAATGTGACACGAGTTCCTTGGGAGATCGATGCGATTTTTGCAATTTGTTGTGTACAATTTGTAAAGAGAGGGTGAAAGTTTTGTAGTGTGGGAAAAAAAAATTGTTCTTTGTTATGAGAAGTTTCTTAAAGTTATGTTGTTGTAACTTTTCGGTCTTGATGTCATGAATTGACTGCAGATTTTATTAAATATATTGAAGTCATTCCTTTTACCCCATGCATTCGATATAGCAGACTTTTCATAAATTTGTTTGGTATTGTGGTGCTTATTTTGTACTTTTAAGTTTCTTTGTAGCAACTTGTTCAAAATTTCCTGCCTGCATTTCAAGCTGCAAGTAATGAATATTTTAGAATCACAAGGAATAATGTCTCAGTTATTGAAGTTTCTATTCAGCATTCTCCATTAACGGCATAAAAAAGGAAGTTATAGATGTATTTATTCAGAAAGTTAAAAGCTCTAAATTGGTACAAAAGCAAATACATCAATGAGGAATTTTTTTCCCAGAAAACTATCTGCAACATTTCAGCGGAATCAATTCGTTTTTCACAACAATAGTATAATACAATTTGTACAACATTATCAGTGTCAAAGTTGTTTAATATGTAAATTCTGTTTCGATACAGCACAAGTTAGATTCAGATGGAACCAATTCTGTGTATCCTTCAATGCTGTGCATGGAGTAAATTGGGAATCGGATGAACAATGAAATATAAAATTTGGTGAGGTCATGGCGGGGAGTCATTGTCCAAGTGAAGTGTAAATCGCTACACAGTGGGGAGTCATTGTTGAGTGAACTGAGCCTAACAGATGCTTCTTTTTTTTTTTCAGTCTTCAGAAGAAATGACAACAAAAACATCATCAACAGACCATTTTCTTGGTTCCGATTTTTGTGAAGGGTTAATTATGGCATGCTCTGTATTGGCAAGCCGATACCCAATTACAATTTCCTGTCTTTGATGACCCCTAATCATTATATCATAGAACGAAATCTCTTCCTGGTCGAATAGGTAGAACTCTGCAGGTTTGATACACATCTCATTTCCCTGGAAAGAAAAGGCCAGTCAGATGCATGCAACAGTTTAAGTAGCTCTAAATATCAAACTAGAATTCAAAATCAGCGCACCCATACCACCTAGAAGCTACATGAAGGAAGTTAACAAATTGAGTGAACTAAAAGCATTTACCCGCTTGCAAGTTATAAATGACCTGTAATTTTCAGGCTTTGCAACTTCATTAGCAGATGATATGAACTATCAATGGAGATGAAAGATCACATTTTAAAATGTAATTGCCAGAGCGTTGAAATCCAATGAGAAGGAAACTAAATCCAATGTCAAATTACATGAAGTTTTCTTCACAAATGACAAATGAAATTAGTTTTCCTTGCATAGCCGGGCAGAGAAACCTTATAGGAATAACACTGATCAAGTCTTTGGTTGGAACACAAGAATATACTGATATAACATCAAATTACAAAACTTCCAGACGGAGGAATTATATATTTTATATTTTCTTTCTACACTACTAAATGCACTCGTAAAGTTTGTTGTTTCATTTGGATTCCGTGTCTTTCAATTTTATATACCAATGGACCCCTTTTGACTTTGTTACTTAAATCAACTCCACCATTATATGAACTCAAGCATTAAGCTTCAAAACGGACATGGTAGCATACCTCCTCAGCAAAAAGTTCCTCAAGAACACGATTTATCTGCTTGTCTTCAGCCACCATTGCCAGTGCCATACTCACAAGCTCATTTGATAGTACATAATCACTGATTCTGGACACTGATACCAGGTTCCTAGTCCTAGAATCGAGGATTTCGCTGATAATAATTGACTTGTTTGAAGCTTGTTGCATTTCACGAATCCAGGAGCCGTGAGAGAACCCAGATAGCCGCAAGGAAGTTGATTTTGTATCTCTGTAAGGGAGACGCTTTGACTGTAAATCCATGACGGAAGAAGCTGCTTTTATCAGTACTCAGAAATCTAAACACATGTTGCATAAAAATGAATTGAGATACCCGGAAGAAAACAAATATGATATCCCAAAACTTGGTTAGTGCAAAAAAACAACAGCAAAGTGATGCAATTATAAATTAAATTACAGATGCCCAGTTGAAAGGTAGCAGTAGTAGTTACCTGTATGTCTCGAATCAGGAGAAGGGTGGCAAGAGAACGTGAGTCAGAATGCACAATGGAGTCTTCCAGTGACTCATCTGCAAGAATTAATATCTGTCCGTTTACAGTTAGTAATCAGTTGGAAATGAGTAACGTCAAGAAACTTCAAAGGTGCTTGCATTTGTTCAAACAAAGAAGAACAAATTCAAAAATCAACAATTCTGCCAATAGTGTACAGTCAAGTCAGTATGTACAGGGGGGAATTTCAGAAAGTTTTCTGTTTTAACTGCTATTGCTCCAGCTTCAAGTGTTCAATGCCATGTGGATTGTATTTTAACGAAACAAGGTGTGGCGCATTCTCTTGAATGATAAATTTCCTCGTCATAATGAGAAGAAAGATTTGAGTCTAAGGACGAAAATTATAAAATTTAAATTTCGTTGAAAAGGAAAAAGGAAACATCAAAAATGGGCCTGGATCATGGATATGCTAGCACAAATAGCATGCATTTATAAAGCTTGACCTAACCAACTATGATCTTGCCCTTTTAGAAGTTCAAGTTCATAAATCCTAAGCTGAAATCCTGCAGTTAATTCCTATAAATAGGTGAATTTGCTTTTGTGTGTTGTGACAGGGAGAGGAAAAGAGAATGCAGAAGACAATATAACTTACAGAATCAAAGGTCTCCAAAGGTAGATTTTCTAAATGCCGCCTAATGACTGCATTTCCCTCACGGTGCACAAGTTTTATATTCACTAATCCAGAAATGTCAAGTCCACCATCAGTAAGCTTCTTCTCTCTTTCCTTTTCAGGAACCTCATTAAGCATCCACAGTTCTGAACCTGGAGCCAGAAATGCCTCTAGTACCTGACAAAATCAACGCAGACATATAACAGGTAAGAACTCAATTGTGAAAGAAAAAAAATTCTAAATAAACATTATCCTTTTCCATTATCAGTCAATGCTTAATTGTTGTTGTGTTTCTTCATTTCCACATATAGAAACTGCAATGGAATAAATCTAAACCAGAGGGTGAACTAAAGGTAATATAGAAGACTAAGCATGTTACCATAATCATATCATCAATAGCACGGCGCCAGCCACAAAACAGTATTCTCTCTGGATATTTTGGAGGGTCAGGTATTTTTGGGAAAGACCGCTTGCTTACCTGCACGAAAGGACATGGCATAAATGAGATAAGCAAACACCATTGAAAAACACTGTTTTGCAGCGAAGAATAAATCTTATAAAAAAGAAAAACTAAGGTATCATTTTTCTTGCAGGGTTGAAGACAAATAACGGATGATTGTACCCAGAGGATATAAAGCAATTTGTGAATGTTAACTTGAAATTTTCACAGCTCGGTTTTCTTCTTGGTCAAAGAAAGCTGCAAAATACATGTACCCTACCGGTTATCTGGCCTCTATATCCTACTTTCCTCCAACTAGCAAATCTAGAAAGGTGCATGAATGCTAACAAGGAGACCACTATTTGTGCCTTTTTGCATAACAGAATTGATTTCTCATGAAAATTTCAGATTATATTGGAGTCATGATTATCTATCCTTATGTTATAGAACACATTTAGCACACCAACAGGAAAATATAATTGCATTCAAACACATAAACCAAATATATGACGCATTTATCCTTCCTTTTGAATATAAACTGAAAAATAGATATGAAGAATGCACTATTTAAAACCATTTAAAGAATTAGTTTTGCAACTTCTCAAGCTGCTAAGTCTTCAATTGGAGAAAAACTATTGAATATATTTACTTTGCTGCCATATAGAAAATGAGAAGAAAGATCACCTCTGGAAGGGGACCTGGAGCATAAGTGTCATCATCTTCAGCTATAACAAGAATTTCATCCCCCTCTTTTAGAACATAGTTATCATAGGGATTTAATATTATCTTCCCACCGTCTGCTGCAACCTTAATTCCACAGGGAATCGCATCTGGAAACGAAACCAACACTTCTTCGAAATGCAGTCCGTCCAGTTGAGGCCACCTTTTTATGTAGAATTCAGCATTCTCAAATCCCAATACATCCTCCCATATCTGGCCAAAACAAGAAAATAAGCTTTATTTTCAATGATTAAAATAAAGGATAATAATACATGGGTAGTTAGAAACGTGAAGCGATAACCAACAGTGTCGTTCAGTTGGTTAAAGAGTAGTCTTGGCAACTTGGAGGTCTCTTGAGACTTGTTGGCAGCCCCAAACTTAAAAAAAAAAAAAACACACACACACACACACACACACTCCAGCTACCAGTTAATTTATTTGGTAAGGCCTCTCGTTCATGTACAGGAGGTATTGAAAAAGGTAAGGTAGATGAGTGGCAACAAACAAAGGATTAAACTAGGCACGAACTCTTCCGTTAGAAGTCAACAGCATTGCAAATAAAAAGCATGAGGAAATATGAAGAAAAATAGTTCACCTGATATGCAATGTTGATCAATAAGTGCAAGAAATAAGAATTATGTTACTTAGGTTTAGGATGTTGCTAATATGAGGAAGCCTGAAAAAGCCATAAATTTGAGGAAGTGAGAAAAGATGTATCAGCACATGATCTAAAAACTTATGATCATAGATGGAGAACTGTAAGGTGCAGTCTATGCAGCAAGACCTGATGAGATTTTTCGGTACCAGCTCTCTGAAAATAGGGGGAATTTTATCTAAAATCATGCATATAGTAACAGTGCATTCAAAATGTACAGCAAAGAAAGCATAAAGTTGAGAGCAACGATGCTCCCTTCATACTATCACCAATCACAGGCCAAATGATGAATCTTGATGTTCCCAAGAATCCTGGAGATACACTATAAACATGTAAAAGAATTCAATGGGATTGTGGTGGAAGCAGATTTGGCAGAATCCTTGGTTACTTATTCAAAATTTTCAAATACAGAGCGTTGAAAAGAGTAAAGAAAGCTCATTTTAGAAACCTGTGCAAGGCCAGGTTGCAGAGCACATTGTATCATCAAGCGTCCAATCACATCATGTGCAACAACTGTTTCGATGAGCTCTCCTCCAACAAGCTTTACCAGGGGCTCATTGTCAAGGTCACTCATCTCCACAACAACATGACCCCTCAAACCTTCCTTCACTCCTGTGAGGCTGAGCACAACCCTTAAAGCATGCGCATCACTCTGGCACAGAAGCATGAATGTCAAGTTAATGCTCCACGAGAGGTAATACAAGTGAATGACAACCAAAGAAAATTGCAATTTTCTAAGACCTGATCTGCATTTTCATCAGATGC
The DNA here is from genome assembly GCA_035584115.1 of Cedrela odorata. Lineage (NCBI taxonomy): Eukaryota > Viridiplantae > Streptophyta > Magnoliopsida > Sapindales > Meliaceae > Cedrela > Cedrela odorata. The sequence continues at coordinate 1,316,634 of JAXCLQ010000010.1, read as the reverse complement.
TAGTACAATGATAGCATGTGCCTTTGATACCGATACCTATAAATAAAAGCAAAATTCAAAATGAAGAAATAAAGAAAATAGGTAAGAGGAAATAAAATAGAACAATGATCTGAATGCTCCTCATCAACAAATACAAAATTTTAAAGATACCTAAAGCTACCTTCTTTAAGTCAGCTAGTATTAGAGGACTGCCGCTCCTGCATATGACAGAAGTCCCCATAAAGTCAAATTCTAGTTTTGCTATGTCCAACTCCATTTCTTCCTTGTCTCTTTCTGCTAGTACGACAATGATGCCACCACCGATGCTCTTGTTTGCAACTGCTAGCTGCTTCAGAAGTGAACCCTACAGCCAAAACAACATTTCTTAACTCAATTCCTTTAATTGTAAAATCTTTGAAACTTTGGAATATAATAATGTTCATACAACCAAGATTAGCCAAATCAATCCATAAGATTACCAATTTGTCACTCCAACCAAGAATCAGTATGTGATTCTTTTCAATAACTTCACTCTTCCCTTTCTGCAGTGAATCTACCTTCTCTGAGATGGCATCTGAGACTAGTCCGAGCATCATTGCAAATATCAACATGCCTCCTGAACTTATTGAGACAGAAACAATCCTGGGCCAAGTGCCAACCCTATCGGCATGATTTCCTGAGTCGGCTACAAAACTCCATGAAAGCCAAAGAGCTTCTGTAAAGCTGCTGTCACTGACCGCAACCAATGCCAAGCCACCAAATATTATGAGAAATATAGTCGCAAAGAGAAGTGCAAGCAGTTTCGCATAAGGATAAACAGAGAAACACACATCCACCCTATATGCAATTCTCTTCTTCAATGGAACCTCCTCTTTGTTATTCTTTGTTCTTTTTGAGAAATTCTTTATTTGGGGAAGATAATCAAGATATTTATACAATACAAATGACATCATGAGCGTGAATACCACAGTATACAAAGCAACCATTCTACTGTCAGGATTACCAAAATTGGAAACTGAGCTATTATCTTCAGGATACAAAACTTGTAAGCTGTTATTGCCAGCAACGCTTTTATTGATACATAATCTATGAAGGCTAATGTTCTCTTCCTGCAAGAAAATCAGTTCGTGATGAGAAATACGAACAGAAAAATACCTAAACCTGAGTTTGAAAACCAACAGTATGAGATAAGTACTAAATATAGCCATAGTTATTTTGTCTATAGATTTTGAGCATTATAGAGATGTACATGAAACAATTTTAACAAACTTGTTTGTAAAAGTTTATTCGTGTAGAGCTGTCATTGTATTATTTTGAATTGAAGAGGATATTGAAATGTTCCTCTTCCGGACACATACGGCGAATCTTCCTAATCTTTGTCTTTACATTGTCAAAAACTTAAGATGGAAATAAAGCGTGCACTGGAAGCAACTTTATTAATCTCTACAACACATTTAGTTGACATCTATCATACACGTTTTTTGCTCTAGCAAAGTTTTTCAACAATGCAATTATGGCGGTGCAAATCTTTATTTAACTTTATTTTTGGGATGCCAGCCAAAGTGGTGCTACATCTCTTCTATAGAAAATCAAAATTATTGTTATTATTCTGTATTAGGAAAAAAAAAAAAAAGAAATTCATGAAAAAAAAAAAATCAACATATCAGCTAGATGAGCATTGCCCTCTGTCATACTCATCAAAGTGTTGGAGATATATACTTAAGATTAAGATCAAATAGCATATCTAAATTATTAACACCAGTGAAACATAAATGAGATATGTGGTGAAGAACTTTGTTCTTTAGTCAATCTCGAGCCTTGCTCTTTATCTTTCTTACTTTATACTTATAACCGAAAAAAGAAAAAAGTTGCTGAAACATAACAAATTAGATATCGTATTTTTCTAAAATTGCAATCTTTCCAATAATTCCTTTTCATTCTCATCATTTCAATTCGAAGAAAAAAACCAGTAAATGAAGCCGAAATTCTAAAATTCAAAGTATCAACATACCTCTAGTTTTACAACTCTATCCAGCAGGTAAATAGCGTAACATACGCATAATATACAGTTGAAAATTAGCTGCAAAACAATTAAAAGATAAGTTATTAGCAACAGATGTAGTTTATAGTTTACATTTCATTGATTTTTCTATTTAGTTTTCGAGCTTTTAAAGCTAAGTTAAGAATTTTACAGAATGAGCTGAATTACTGACCGAGTAAAACAGCAAGGAGCTCTTTAACCCCCGAGTTCTTGCACCTGACTGACTCGCCGGACTCGACTGAATCACCACCAACCCTTCACTCGCCGCCGCCTTCACTTCCTTCTTCTTCTCCTTCTTCTCTTCTTCCTCCTCTTTTTTCCTCGAACCCAATTCTTGAATCCTGAGCTTCTCATCCGCCACCTTAAATTCGAGCTTCTGTGACTTATTCCCCTTGACTTTGACCCGACTTCGACCCATATGTGGGCCCAAAAACGACGGGAATATCCAATCTCTATCGTTAAAGCTACTGATACTAAAATTACCGCCGTTACTATTGCTGCTGCTGCAGGTAGAAGTGATGCTACTGTGCAACGATGACGCATCGGAGTCGACGGACACGCGGAGTTCTGACAGTCTGTCGTTTCGACGTACGGACGCGAAAGTTGGGCCCGGGAAGTGGGTTTCGTCCGTTATTGTCTTTGATATTTTCTGCAGCTGTGGCCTCTCCGTTTTCGGGCTCGGCGGGCTTGCCACCGAGACTTCATTGCTCTTTTGCATTCTCTTTTTTCAGAAATTTCGAAGAGAGACTGAAAAATAAAATAAAATAGAATGAAATGATTTTTGAAGGGATCTGAAGCTGATAAGCATTATGAAGAAGACGAAAGGGAATGGTGATTGATTTGGGTTTGGGAGATTCTGGACCGTTGAAGGGGGTCGTTAGACAGGGAGATGACGTGGACGGTCGAGATGAAAGCGTAGTTTTTGCTTTGATTGAGGTAACTATCAGGTAGAAATAATACCATCTAGGTTCCTAAGTTTTCATTGTTTCAGCAATATTTTCCATTTGTATCAAATAGGTCCCTTGTTCTCATCTAAATGACTGAAATACCCTAAATTGTTAAGTTTTATATTCGCCAAAAATCAATGTTCTGAGGGTTATTTTGGTAATTTAAAGGGTGACGTATTTATTAGATACAGATGGAAAACTATTGTTCTTAGTTGTAAAATCATAATAGTATAGAGAGTAATATGTTATTAACCTATCCGTTAATTTAGTTATCAGTATGTACAGTTTGGAAGGTGTAAGTGAAGAGATTTGAACATGAAATTTTCATGAAAGGACCCACAAAATCAGAAGTGTTTTTATTTTAATAAATAATGTATTTTTTAAAAATTTTAAAAAACAAATATTCAATATAATCCTTCTCCAAGATTATTGATTTTTTTTAAAAAAAAATTTATTAAATTACAATAAAATAATATCAAAGTAAAATGTAACATTTTTGTAATTTTGTTATTCAACGTGTAAATTGTATTTTGGGTGTTTTGTTCAAAATCAAAGCAATTTGTACATTCTAATTAGCACTTTAATTGGAGACATTTAATACTAATATTTCTTTATTTATTTATTTATTTTAAGAAAATATTATTCTAAATCTATGTTACATGCCAAATCCAATAAGTTGATATTTTCTCCTTGTGCTTTATGCATGCATTAATTTTTTTTTCTTATAAACATTTTTTAGCAAATTAATCCAAATTTATATTCATTATAAGATATATCTTAACAATCTTTTTTTTTTCAAAGATCTATGCAATAATTTAGATTCAATTAAATATATATTATTCACTTCAAATCTTTTATATTTTAAAAATTATGTCAACTAATATCAAGTACTACACGAATTACCAAATCTTTCATCGATTATGAGAAACAATTTTAACTACTTTAAATATTTCATAAATGCTATTAATATTGTAAAATTTAAGAATAAAATCATAAAAATTGCGAGTCCAAGATAAAAGTTGGCAATGATATTTGCAAAATGGTAGAAAGGTGCTAGCATTGTGATGAATGAAAAGTTTTGTTTTGACAATATTGTTACATGTTATAAGAGGAAATTTCTTAGAAAGGAAAGAATTCAAATTGTTGCAATAATTGTTATATTTGTACTCTCTTTGTCTCACATTTTATACCAACTTTGACAAGACCAACACCAAAATCATTATTGATTTAGCTTAGCATTGTCATTTCAACAATATGGTCACTTGTATAACAATTTAGTATATTAAGTTGAGTGCAGCTACCATACACTCGATATATTGTACAGTCGCAATAAATATACGAAAATATTTTTTAAAATACTTTTTATTATTTTTTATAAAAATTATTAAATTACATGAAATACTGTCCAACTATTAAAATACAATAATTGTATGATATATTTGTTGTTTGTTAAGCTATATAGTACATTTGTTAGATTTTTGGTAATAATTTTAATTCTTTTTATTTCATATAAATCTTAAATTTTTGTTACATTTTTTAAAAAGATTTTATCTCTATTCGCTCTATAATGTAATTACTAAAAAATAAAATCAAAATAGAAAAGAACCTATGTATATAAGTTATAGGATCAAATAATTTTAAGTACATTTGCATAGTATTAAAATACATATTTCATATTGAAGATAAATGAATAATTGATCTCGATGTTGAAGAATACCAATATAATAAAATATAATACAATTAAGAAAACAAAAATGTATTAAACCATCTACGAACAATGGTGGAAGAGGAACTTTTTTTTTTTTTTTTTGCATATCTATAACTAAATAAATAAATTTTACTAATTGAACTAATCTACACTTACTTTTACAATTAAATTGGAATTGAAACATTTAATTCATTAATAAATTACGGGGTCAAAATCTATACATTTATTTTTAGTTTTAGTTTTTCTCTTAATTTTATAAATGGACTTGGTCATAAAGTCATCAAATTTCTGTTTTATATATATATATATATATATATGAAAATTATCACATACCTTTCCTACGATATGTAAAAAATTTAATTTGCAAAAAATTTTTTATAAAAAGACATCCTTATCTCCCATAAACCATTTATTGACTAATGCTATTTTTTACAATTACATAAATAATTACAATAGTTAAATTTGATGAATGCAAACAAAAGTCCACGAATCCTACTTTATTAATTTAATTTTAAGAAATTATTAATAAACAAGTTTTATTTATTTAGTTATTATTATCATTATTAAAAATAAAATTTAACTTTTTTAATTGAAATCTATTAATATATATATATATATATATTTGTAAGTTTACTAATATTAATACAAAATTAAAATCTTTCTTATGCAAAATTTAAAAATTTTTAACTTTAAAATTACAATCCTAAATTAGGATTCAAAAATATTTCAAAAATATACTCTTATTCTAAATAATACTTATACTATTGATATGAAATTTTTTATTTAACATTTTATGTAGATGATATGTTTTATTTTTAAGATAAAATTTTACGCTCATAAAAAATTGGAGAAATAATTTTTTGATGTTGATAGTTAGCATTATTGTAAATGATATTATTTTTAATTTAACAACTGGGGTTATTTATATAATTGTAAGAAATGGTGTTAATCAACGGATGGTTAGCTAAGGTAAGTGTGTTTTTTTACAAAATTTTTCATAAATTAAAATTTTCACAAACCTCAGGGGAGATATGTGATAATTTCCAATATATATAATTCAAATTTTATTTTATTAAATTATATCAAATTTAGATAAGGATTCTATATATAATTTCCAAACTAAAATACAGTCATGCAAGAGAAAATAAAATCATATGACAATAGAAGTCAAATTGATAATTTTTAAGGAAAATAAAATCATATAATAATAGAAATCAAATTGTAAATTTTTTTTTTCACTTTGCTTGTGCGTTCTCTCTACCATATGAAATTCTCTACTTAGATTGTGATTGATAAAAAAAAAATGAATTACTTGTAAGAGTACATTTTTTAAATTATTCTCATATTTTAAGTGAAAAAATCACGTCTTGTTCGTGTAATTAACCATTTAAATTTGTCTACTTTGTTCCCATTAAGAGGTTAATTATTTTTCCTATAATTAAAATATTCACCTCTCTTATGGTTGTCTCTTTACAACATAGTTTTTATTTTTACTACAATTATAAAAATTTGAGCGATGTCATGGTGATATGATTTTCATTGATTGAAATGTAGGAAAAATCTACAAAAATCTTCAAAGTATGTGTTATTCGTTATATTTAAGTAATGATAATAAAGTTTAAATACAATTATTCGGATTCTCGGTATCAAATTTAAGCTTTTAGGTTAATTGATAATTTAATATTGTATTAAAGTAGGCTTTGACCTCGTAGTCCTTTGTAAGAATCCTGCAAACACAAAAAATTCTAATAACTATTTGAATCAACATGAAAAAATCTATTAAATAAAATCGGATTTACAAATAGATTAATAAATTTCCTTCGATTTCACTAAACAAAAGAAAAATTTATTACTTGACTAAATTATCAAATCTAATAAAAGAAATGAAATTGAAAATTCTTGCACTTGCTGGCGTTGACTTCCTTCCATTATATGAAAATACTCGACTTGAATTGATATTGATCCTAAAAACACAATATTCAATTTTTCATGTTCTCTTATGAGATTATATGGTTATTTTTAATTATCCTTCTTGTATTTTATATGTTACTCGCGTGAGTTGTTTGTTTCTCTTGAAAAAATCTTAGTCTAGAGAAAGTTAAATAAATTTAAACTCAATATAATTGAACTTAAATAAAACTTTTATGACCTAACTTATAATACGTTTAAAATCGTAAAACATCCATATACAACCCTATAGACAATCCCATTTCAACTTTTCATTTCATTATAAAAACTCTTCTAAAAAATAACTAGGGATATAAATTACAAAAGCAACATGACAAGCATCGAGATCCAAACTTTCAAGATAGCCTTTTTGCTACTTAACGGATTGGTCATGTTCTTATCGGTTCTAGTAGCAGCTAGAGATTTTGTGCCTTTACTTCGGCTACCAGAGGAAACTCATGATTTTCTTGAGTAATGTGGAACCAAGTTAAAACCAGTCTGTGGAGAGTCTATCAAAGGAAGCATAAAAAAAAAATGAAAAGCTCTTGGGTGGATGATGCAAGTAACTCTTAGTTGAGGGAAAGGTTTTCCACTGTACATTTTAGGATGTAACTGCATCATTTTATCCTAAGATAATAATTCCCAAGTTTTGGTTAAGAGTGTTGATTTTTGGCTTAATAGCCAAAGGAAGAAATCCGCATCGGTGGGATTCTAAGTTTTCCTTGAGTTTTTGGCTTATAAAAAGAAGCCTTTGGTTGTTATTTTGTATACTAAGTTAAATAT
>JAXCLQ010000010.1:1257621-1296184 GCA_035584115.1 Cedrela odorata | reverse complement strand
GTATTGGTCTGAGAGAGAGGTAGGAATCATATGAGATTTAGTCCCCATTAGGAAACAGTCAGAGGCTTGTTAAAAATGTCAGCTTCTTAAGGGCTATCTTGGTATGTTGTCATATATATGACATTCGTGGCAAGTTTTTGCCACCTGAGCCTTGTGAAAGTGTTGGCCAGTAATATCTTTGTCTCATGATCTTTTACGTCATGGAATGAGCTTCCTCATATCTATAGCATGTTAAATGATAGATTTCTTCTAGAATTCGTGGTGTTTTTTTTAAGGTCTAAGGCACTTGAGATATGGGGTGTTGTAATCCTGTTTATACAATTCCCCATCTATAATAGTATATATTGTCGACTTGTTTTTGATCATTCTTGCCTCATCCTTATCATATGAGAGCCTTTTTTCTAGACGTAAGACTTTATCTCTTCAATCCAGCAGTAGCGGGTTTTGAGTTAAGCTACGCAAAGTTTATCACTACTCACATCAATGCTCTTCTGCTCCAGTATTTCGATTAGGATCAAGGTTGGGATATTCCTTTTGAAGTTAAAGGCTGGCTTTGCCAAGATATCTGCTCAAAAATTCTCTATCCTCAAGATCTTTTTTATTGTGACTGCCCTCAATATGCCCATAAGTTGCTTAGCTTTTTCTAAGTAATCTTACATGTTGTTTTCCTAGGCTTAGAACTATCAGTCTATTTGGCTAACTATTAGTTGGAAGTCACAGTAGATGTTCAAGCCTGTAATCCCTATTGCCTGAGATAACTTGGTCCACGTAATCAAAGCTTCGTGTTCTACCTCATTGTTAGTGACCTTAAAGTTGATTTTAAGAAATACATTACCTTGATCCCGTCTGGCTTACAAAGACAACTTCAACTCCTCCCCCTAGTGCATTTGAGGCTCTATCAATAAAGAGGCTCTAGATCGGCTCAGTTTTGTCTGAGACTGGTAGATCTTCTCATTCTCGACCAAGGTAGTCTTCCACGATTTAATGAATGAAGAGGTGTTCAAATATCATTCTTTCAGTTACAAATTCAGCCACAGCTTGGCCTTTAATGACTTTCCTTGGCTTATAACTGATGTCGTACTCACTGAGCTCAATTGACAATTTTACTAACCGACCTGACAATGGCTGATTTGTCAATACTACCGCCTGGTAGGCTTGGAAGTATAGTCGTAGTTTTTTCGTTGCTACTACCAATACTAGTGCCAGCTTTTCGAGTAAAGAGTATCTTAACGTTTAATAGCACCTTGCTAGTATAGTAGATGAGACTATGGATTTTCCTGAATCCTTCTTTACTAAGACTGAGCTCATTAAATGGTCGCTTACTGCAATGTAATACAACACATCTCTAGCTTTGGGGTTTGTTAGGTGTGGTGGCAATGCAAGGTATCATTTCAGCTCTTGGAAACTGTTCTTGCACTCTTTAGTCCATTCGATTTTCTTTTCCTTTTTCATGATCTGAAAGAAAGAGAAACACCTATCAGTTGCCTTAAATAGGAATCTGCTTAATGTCGCCAACCGCCCTATTAGGCTTTACAGCTCATTAAAAGTGGATGGGGGCTTTAAATCCTGTATGGCCTTTATCTTCTACAGATTGGCTTTGATGCTTCATTCGCTAACTATATATCCCATGAACTTCCCAGCTTGAATTTTAAACACATATTTCTCGAAATTCAGCTTCATATTATATTTTCTTAGATAGGAGAAAGTTTCTTCTAAGTGTCTTAGATGTTCTCGAGCTTTTAAAGATTTAGTAATCATATCGTTGACGTAAATGTCATGCCCTTTTCCGTACCTACTTTACACATATGGTCATTTGCTTCAATATTCCAAATATCTACTCAACGTTACATCATTTGTCACATTCTTCGTATATAATTTTCGAAAATAAGGACTTAGCCTTAATACACCAAAACTCTCGTACAATGCTACATCAGTATTGTCTAAAATTTGTGGAATGAGTGTCTAAAATTCATTAATTTTATACATATCACCAAATTTAACTGACTAAGGTCATTTACTCAATTTCTAACAATGAAATTTCATGACCAATTTATTCTAATCTACATTTTCGTCTATCCCAAATTTACATATTTTCGTGTAAGCAAATAGTTATTGTTCAAATCGAAGTTACTGTAGCAAACAGTTACCATTTTTATTAAAGTTACTGTAACAATTCGAATTTACTATAGCATATTCAAAGTTATTGTAGCACTGAGATATAAATACTCAAATTTCTTTCAATCAACATTTCAATCAATGCTAAATCAATCTAATACTACATTTCCTACTATAATTCAACACAATCTAACATTTTCTATGCAAAATTAAGTATAAATTTTTTGAATGAACAATAACATAAAATTCAATTCATACTCAAAATCTAAAAAAACCAAGCTTCTACCACGTTAATAGGCTTACCAGCAATTGGAGGTAGTTTGTAGAAACCTAAATTGCTAATTAAATGAAAAAATTCACGAATTTTCTTGGAAACTAAATTTTTCTCTTTATTATTTTCTTACTGGTTCTAGACCAAAATGGCACTGAATCAAAGAAGAGAGAACAAGAAATTATTGGGCAATGAAAATTTAAAAGAAAATCGACCAAATTTGAAGTGATTTAGTTAAAAATTGAGGGAGAAAATGGAGAAAACAGGTTACTGGGAAAAAAGAAGAATGAATACAGGAAGAATGATAAATTTCCTTTATTTTGATACACAAAATTTCATTAAGATCCATATTCTTTTTAAAATTTTAGAAATAGCTTAAAACTTAAAAAAAAAAAAAAAAAACTTTCATTTTAGTCCTAATTAAAGCCCAAAATTAATCCAAGTACTATTTCATTAATTCAAAATCTAATTATAATCAAATTTCATGAAATTAAATTTGAGCCTAAACAAATAAAATTATTTTGAGCTCAAAATTCAATCATTTGCCTAAAAATTCTAAGTTACATAAAATTTTAATTAAACAAATAATATCAAATTATTCGATTAAATTTTCTAAATACTACGGATGCTACAATTACAAATTTCTAAAATTATGGCATTGCAATAAACCTCCATGTTTTTTCCAATTAACGGTCTAAAAACTTGATTGACTAACCTTTGGAAAGTAGTTCTTGATTCTTTGGCTTGAAGAGCATTACCTTATAACAATATAACCCCTGGTTGGTAATGAATGTTGTCTTCTCCTAATTCGGCTCGTACATTCTAATCTGGTTATACCTCGAGAATGCATCCATAAAGCTTAATAACTCATGTCCAGCTGTTAAATCCACCAGCTAATCAATCCTAGGAAGTGGAAAAATATCTTTGGGACAGACTTTGTTTAAGTCTGTGAAATCTACACATATTCTCCATTTTCTGTTGGTTTTCTTGATCATAACTACATTTGACACCTATTCCGAGTAGTACACTTCCTTAATAAACTTAGCTTTCATCAATTTATTTACCTTGGCTAGCTCTGCTTCTCTTCGTACAGCATTAAACGATCGCCTCTTTTGCTTCACCGGCTTGTATTGGGGGTTGATCGCGAGCCGATGGAAAATTACTAAAGGATCAATCTCTTACATGTCTTTATGTGTCCATGCAAACACATCCATATATTGTTTTAGAATTTCCTGAGTATCACCTTCTGCTCTTCAGAGAGATGAGAGCCAATCTTGACTGTTTTTTTAGAAGCTTCTCGGTTCAAGATGACAGACTCAAGTTCTTCTGCTGGCTCTAACGCTGATAACTTGTCATCCTATTTGGCCTTCTTACTTAATTTTTTCATTACCTGTTCATATTGCAAGTTTTCATCTTTAAGTTCAAGGGTTTTCCCCCAATGTTGTTTTGACAAGTAGTATGAGCTTTTTAAGGAGGTTGCAAAAAACGATCGAGCTTCCTTTTGACTCCCTTTAATGTTTTCAATACCTTCCCTTGCTCTAAATTTTAGTTTTAGATAATGGATATTTTCCACTACCTTCGTAATTCTAAGGAAGGGTCTTTCGAGAATTATCATATAAGGCATTCTAAGATCAACCACTTAGAATTCAACTATTGTGATTTTTTGGTATGGTTTCTCTCCCATAGTAATGGGTAGTTATACCACTCCTAACAGGTATACACATGGTTCACTGAAGCCATGAAAGGTAATATCCACGGGCCTTAGCCTCTAGTCCTTAATTCTCAACGAGTCTAAGGTATTTTTAAAGATAATGTTAGCCGAGCTCCCTGTATCTACCAAGATATGGCTGACTTGAGTTGTTCCTACTATCAACATTATTACTAGATCATCATAGTGTAGGTAGTTTACTCCCACCTCATCAAGCCTTAGCCTTAAGTCCTTAATTTTCAAGGAGTCTAAGGTTTCTTTAAAGATGATGTCAGTTGAGCTCCCTATATCTACCAAGATTCGGATGACTTAAGTTGTTCCTACTATCAACGTTATTACCAAAGCATCATCATGTGGGTAGTTTACTCTCACCTCATCTTCATTTGTAAATATAATTGGTATTGAGGCGATGTTTTGCTTTTTCTCGGCTCTGACATTCATAATGTGAATATCCGAGGCAAAATTTGGCAACAAGTACTTTAAATAGTTCTTTTTTGCCCTATTCAAATTTCTTGCTAATGTGGTTTTACTTGAGATCAGTATGATTCGCTCTTCATGCATCTTTTCATGCCCGGCCCCTTTAGTCTAAAGTGTCAAGTTCTTCTCTATTATTGGCTATGAAATCCAACAAGTAATTGTTTCGAATTAGCACTTAGACCTGATTCATGAGGTCAAAACATTCATCTGTCAGACGTTCAACATTTTGGTGGAATTCACAGAACTTGTTCTTGGTATTTTCGCTCGGCTTGATTTTTATAGGGTAAGGTTCCATTAATATGGTTCCCCATCTTTTGATTTCCTGCAAGACTTGTGAGAGTGGTGCATTCAGAGGAGTGAAAACCTTATCCTTCTAGACATGGGCTATCATTTTTGCTTCGTCCCTTCTTAGCGACCGATATCCTCTCAAGGAAAATTCGTCTCTTCTATATATTATTTCGTTATGCTTTTAAGCTTGTCTCTCTTTTCTGTTAGAGTCTCGGGAATTTCTCCTATAGTCTTGTCTTCTCTTTTGATCTGTCTTCGGGTTTCATATTTCATTGCGGGGTGATGGTCCAAACGCTTTCTCTTCCTTTAACTTGAGGGTGACCTGATCTTTAATTTCGATCTCGTCTAACATCTTCCTCTGAGCCGTTTCATAGGTAGTAATTGATGGTTTGCGTATTGCATACCACCCTCGGTCCACTTGCAGACCTCTCCTAAGACCTTTCAATACTAGAGAGTGATAATAAGCCCTCAACTCTATTACTTTGTCATGGTATTTTTTAATGAAGTTCTGAGACTTTCTCATTCCCCTTGTTTCATAAACAACAACGAACTAGGGGTCTTAAGGCTAACAGTCACCCCCTGAACTCATTAACAAACAGCTTATACAATCATTCAAAGTTATGGATACTACCAGGGTTTAGACTGGTAAACCATTTTCTTGCTTGCCCTTCTAATGTTAGCAAGAACAAGCGACACATTTGAGATTCATCAAATCCTTAGATCAACATCATCTCCCAAAAAAATCTATATGTAAGGACAAGTCTGTTTTTCCCGTGAATAGATTTATCTACGACATCTTGAACTTCCTAAGAAGAACAAGACTTGGGATCTTTAGAGAGAAAGGGGATTTAGAGTATAATCCTACATGTGGTGTTGGCTCATCATCCTTTCTTTGTCCTCGCCTCTTTTGGTCCTCTAACTCCTTGACCAACTTTTTGACACAGGCCTCTAGATTGCCGACCCAGTCATTATTTTTCCTAGACCTCCTTCTATGAGATAAACTTCGCAGAGAGCCTTCTCTTTCCTTTCGCTGTTTCCAATTAAGAAATGTCCTTATGTCCTCTGAACCAGATTTGTTATCTGGCCCTCTTTTGTGGATAATTGCCGAGTTATCCGGGGAGTATTGGGATTCTAGTTCAAGTTCATTAATAAACCTGAAGGCAGCATCTTCCACTTGCAGCTCCGTAGGTGGATAGTTGGAAACTTTTCTTTTTCCTTTCTCCGCAGCTGTATATGTCCTCCTGGTGGTATTTTGTCAAAGATTAGTTTCAGGGTTCTGGGAATGTGGAATACTTGGAATGTTGCTTTCCATAGCCTCTGCCGATACAGGCGTTTCTAACTTATGAGAATTGGTTTGAAGCATTTTTTTCATCCTCGCAACTTCTTCAACCAACGTCTGATTCTGTCTGTCTTTTTCTGCATATTGTCTTTCGTTGTCGGCTAGCTTCTTAATCAACTATGTAGTTTCTATGATTTCTTGGTTTAAGGGAATTTGACGTGGATATGAAGTCTCTGAACTGTGATTTATGCCTTCTAGGGATGGCAGTCGATTATCATTGTTTTGGTTAGTCGCCGCTATCTTCTCTAGAGGATTATCGTGGAGATTTTCTCTTGTCGTTGCTCGATTTCTTATTGCATAAGTTTGCAAGGTCACCATGGTCTTCTTTTTGCGATGGTTTCTGACTTTTTTCAGATCCCTACAAACAGTGCCAAATGTTGATACAGTAAAAATCCTTCTTTAGATTAAATGCACTAACACCAATCTTCTTCTTCTTGTTTAACTAAATGCTTAATCTATGATCACAAAAAAATTCTTGGGGGGTGAAAACCCCTATTCTTAAGAAAATCCTTTGATATTTAAGTCAGAGTTTTACTTTGTAATGTGAGATAGAAAAAAGAAAGACAAAAGAAAATATATACTCTAAACTCGAAATTTGGTTATCAAATCTAATCTAAAGTTTATCACAATCATTCTTCGTACCTGGTTGTCATTAGTCTCCTTTTATAGGTTGCTTTTGGTCTTTCAAATTTAGTAAAATTCTATGGAATCTGGAAATAAAGATCTCATCGTGCGAGAATCAAAGAGATTCTATTTGATAAGCATCAGCTTTCCAAATTTAGTGGGATCTTGAGCTCTTTTTGCAAAATACATCTACCAGGTTTAAAATTCTTATTATGAAATAAGTCTTACTTGTAGAATAAATCTACTAAGCTAAAAATCCTTATTTATGAAATTATCTGAAAACTATTTAGGAAAGAAACAAATCATCCCTTGATGTGTAATTATCAAGAGGTCTCAAAAGTCTGTCTGAGACTTCTGTATTTTCCTGAGATAAGCTTAGATTGTGTATATCTGAGACCTTTGTCAACTGTCTCCGAGACCTCCATATTAAGAGAGGTCTCGAAACTAATTCTCAAACTTGAAGCCTTTCAACCCACCTTGGGAGATCTCGCTTTTCACTATACCTGGGATTCTTATTATCCCCTGATCAGTGTTTCTAGAATTAAACTGTGTCTAAGACTATTCTTTCGTCTTTTATAAGATTTTAACTTGGTCCACAATTTATTGGACTTTAATCATGCCTCATGCTATATACCCATCAAATCTGGTAAAGTAACGCGTATAATTTATTTAATTTTGTATTTTTAGAATCAGTGGTATTCCATGTCGAGAATTTAATACGACAGAGAGAAGGAGCGAGCAGGTGTAAAAAGTTTCAAATTCATTTATTTTATTAGATTCAATATAAGTTATTTAAGAAATAAATTTTTTTAAATGAAATAACACAATAAATTTATAAGCCTACACTCAAGCCCGATTTAATTTAATAGACTTTGTCACGTAGATCTATGTAATTATTTAAATTTTTGGTGTCCGAAAAATTCTAACACAGGAATGTGAAATCGAGCCTACTAGGATACAATATTCAATTAACACTTAGACATAAATGCTTAAGACTGATGATAAGGGCTAGAACAATAGCATTTAAGCTTGTTTATCGTTACTAAAGTCATAACGTATAACAAATACGTGTAAGATTTGTAGATTTTAGGTACTTTCCAATCAATGAAAATCATAGCTCCTTGGCATCGCTCAATTTTTTTTTTTTTTTAACTAGAGTGAAGATGAAAATTATTCCGTAAATAAACAACTGTCAAAGAGTAGAATATATTAAAGAAAAAAGAATTAAATTTTTACTGGGATCAAAGTAAACGAACGTGGACTGTCAATTACACAAACAATTAAGACTCGATTTTTCCAATCAAATTTTTACTTCTTTTCTTAAATATCCTTTCCCACTTTTCATGAGTAAGACATGATGTGATAAAAAATTAAATAAATACATCCACCAACAGTTTTTGCTTCATTAAACAAATATAATGATTATTTAAATTATAAACGTAACTATCTAAAAATATCATTTCATAAGCAAATATGTCAACAAAGATTGTATTTTAAGACACAAGCTGCATTTTGTTTTCAATTGAATGTCAATCTAACCTTTTTAGTAACGAGATGTA
Source organism: Cedrela odorata (assembly GCA_035584115.1). Taxonomy (NCBI): domain Eukaryota; kingdom Viridiplantae; phylum Streptophyta; class Magnoliopsida; order Sapindales; family Meliaceae; genus Cedrela; species Cedrela odorata. Next base: position 1,287,803 of record JAXCLQ010000010.1, on the reverse strand, counting down.
AAACACTCAGCGACAGAATTATATTAATAAACTGAAGAAGATATTTAAGGAGTAAAATGAAATATGCAACGTACAATCTAGTTGATATGCTGTTAAAAAAAAAACTGCTAACAATACCACTGTTACATGAATTGGTGGGTTTTTTTTTTTTTCGTTTTAAATTGGGCATGAGATGCTTGATACATTATAAAGATACTTAACGACTTCATATGTCCATTATATCAACAAGTTGAGTGTAATTTTTAAAAGCAATAAATCATGTTTAGAGAAGACTCTTGTATTTTGAAAACATGGAAATTGAAAGTAGATGAGGAATTTATAGGAATAATTATTAATTAATACCAATGTTTGCGAAAAAAAACTTTCAATTTATAGATTTAACATTATTCTCTCCACACATTGAATTTTAATTTATATCATCATAAATTAGAAAAGACTACTTAATTTTTTGATTCAAGAGCCACACAGTGGTCCCAAACTTGACCCCTCTTAGCCCAAATTTCGACTTTCTTTGTCTCGGGGTAGAACGGTGCAGTTACTTCCACAAACATATCGTGGCAAACCTTTCCTTCAGATAAGAGTTGCTTGCAACATTTACCAAAGAGTTTTCCATTTTTGTATACGCTCGCTTCAATAGCCTTGCCACAAATTGGTGTTAACTTGGTTCCACAATGCTCAAGAAAATCGTGAGTTTTCGCTGGTAGAGGAGGTAAAGGCACAATATCTTTAGCTACGACAAGAACCGATGAGAGCATGACCAATCCGCTAACTAGCAAAAATGCTACCTTGAAAAATTTGATCTCAATTCTTGCCATATTGCTTGTATAAGTTCTATTCCTTGTTATTTTTGAGAGGAGAGGTTTCCGAATGAAATGAAAAGTTGAAATGAGGGTTTTTATAGGATTGCATGCAGAAGTTTTACAATTTTAAAACGTATTGTAGGTTGTGCCAAAAATGTTCTTATTTAACCTCATTTATATATTGAATTTAAACATATTTAAAGCTCTCTACGTTAAGGTTTTATCAAAGGGAAAAGATTTAAGTCATTCAATTAATACTTGAAGTGCTACTCAAATAATTAAAAACCATATAATCTCATAAAGAGACGCATATAAATATTTGATTTTGTATTTTTGGAATCAATGACTTTCCATGACGAGAGTTTAAATACAATGGATAGAAGGCGCAAGCAGGTGTAAAAGTTTTCAAGTTCATTTATTTTATTAGATTCGATATAAGTTATTTAAGTAATAAAATTTCAAATATTTCACTAGTTTTATATAATTTAATTATTTAATAAGATTTTTTAAAATGAAATCATAAGAAATTTTTTAGTGTACGTGCAAGCTCCATTTTATTTATTTTATTTAAAAGGCTTTGTCATATGTATATTACTTATATTTTGCGGATCCAAATAATTTGATCACAATATCAGAAGGTCAAATCTTCGATGATATTATGTTGAACTATTACTTGACATAAAAGCTTCAGCTCAGATTATAAAAAGCACCAAGGACCTTTTATAATGCAGCAATGTTTTTCTTTTCTGTTTTATTTTTTTTTCAACAGCATATGGACCATATTGCATCATTTGCACATTGCATATTTCATTTTACTCAATATGTATCTTAGGTTGATTAATATATGTAGATTTTTTCTCAGACCCACCTTTAATTTGCATTAAAATGACACAAAATCAAGCTTTTAGTCTTATTGACATGAAAGAAGGATTAATCTCACTTTTCATCAATTTTAGGATTATTTTTTGAATCAGATGGACCAATGTATCTCCAAAAGAAACCCAAACTGCTTCCCATGATGTTCATAATCACAGCTGACGGGGCTGTCGGTAATGCAACCATCGACAAAGCAAAATGGTATGTTGCTAAAACCACAACCAAGGAAGAATTTTGCATACCAATCTCCAAATAAGTGTCAGAAAATGAAAATTACTAATTAGCATGGTCACTTTCACTCGCAGATGTCTGCATGTTTTAAGATATTGACTTAACGGTAACTTCACATACAGTTGCTTCAAAAGTATATGTCTGTGTATTATGAAATACAGAAGTCGGCATTTGAGAGTTTTTGTTGATTAGTATTACTATGATTTTAGACATTATAGCAAAACAAAGTGACTGGAAAACAGTATTCTGACATTTCACTCTCATTTCCGCATAATTCTAAGCATCAATGAATTTGAATTTGAAGAAACATACAGAAACAGATATGCATGAATTTAAGGAAGGGCAAAACTTTAGCTTTCTAGGTATGAAGATCAAGAAGTGATTAAAATTAATGAAATCAACATGACGAAGGCTCAATATACTTAAAAGATCACTTAGTATACCTCGATTAAGATTGCTCGCCTTTGTGGTTCTTTGAAACCACCAATAGCGGCAGATAGATACATCATTAGATTTTAAATATTCACGACTCTCATAAACTAAATGTATAACATAGCAATACAAGAAAATTTCATGTACGATAAACTTAAAAACTCATAAGCATTATAACAGTGAATTGACAATTAATGCAACTATAAGGTAGCCTTGTTTAGCAGGAACGACTTGCATTATGTTTCTGAAATGATCCAGAAATCACATAAAAAAAAAAAGAGTATATGCATACACAACTCAAGTGATAATACCATGATCCCTAAAATAAACATTATCTGTTTTGAAACATTCCACTACTATACTGAAGGTATGCCTCTAGAGCACTGACCATTTTGAGTGTAATGAAATATTCTACCCTTTTAAATCCCTCTACTCATTCCTTTAAGTACTAGAAAAAAGAAAAATGAATATATAAACGTAAAAAGAAATCAAGCATAACCAAAATTATTAAAAGTTAAAAGCAAAGAGCGACTCTTACCTCACAAAGAAGCCAGCAAAATGCAACAGCAGTACGGAGAGCATTATGACTCCTAGTTCTCCAGACAACATTGATTTGGTGTACATAATTGGAGAGATCCTTGGCAATGAAGCACCAACCATTGACAATTTGAGACAAACCACATTTTCAGAGAATACACCATATTAAATCCAAAAACTGAAATTGGAATATGAGACATAAATCATAAATACAATTTTCATGGAAATAAACTAAACAACAATCAGAACCTACATGCTAGCAATGATGAAGCTAAAACAACAAACAGTGGTGCAAACGGTGTCACAACCTTCATGGCAGCAGGAAATTTACTCTGCATATATGGACCTAGCAGAACTGGAGCAAGTACCACCTAGACCAGAAGTAAACAATCACCATACTACCCAAAAATTTGAAAATTGTGATTTCAAATATTTGATTTATGGTAATTTTTAATATTTACCTGCAGGGTGCTGACGGAAAGTTTAACCGTGTCCACTGGAACATATGTTCCTGCCAGAATTTTTGTCAAAAGAGGAGTGAGAAATACAGCTCCAAGTGTAGTACATATTGTCATTACAATAGACAGTAGAACATCCCCTTGAGCGATTAAGGTCACCTGTAACACTACTTCACTGAAATAAAAAAGAAAGGATATCTTGTAGGCAAATATTCGGCTCTTCTAACTGATTAATCAACTCTTGAAAATGTTGATATATACACTGAAACTAGTTCTAGTAGCTACTTAAATTAATCAGTATCTACTCTTTCATTTGGTATGTCTTTGTGCAAAATATGGCTTCAGAAGATCCCCTGTTCAATGCTTTTACAGAGCATTACTTTGCTCCCATAGCAAAATCATAGAAGTAACTCACCAATGTATAAATAAGTTTTCTTCAGCTCATAATTTCTTTGATTTAATTTCGGTAATGCCTTCATTATTTTGGGTTACCCAGAAAGCTCTCAACCTTTCTATGTTCATCAAGTTCTAAACTGAGGATTACTGCTGGTCCCTACAAGGTGCCTTCATTCAGATCAGTTAAGTTAAATTTATGGTCCAAACCCATGCAAGAATGGTTCCATCAATCCAGAAATCTACTACAACTGACCCAAGTAATACCCAAAGTCTAAGCTTACAACCCTGTAGGACTCTAAGTACATTTGACAAATAGATGCTACGTCTTCAGCCCTACATGAAACATAGCTTTTCCAGTTTCTCTGATTCGAGTGCTACCACCAAGGGCATTGATTATTAATGCCTTTCCACCCACAGACAACAGAAGGTACACAAAAGATTACCATAACAATAAGCTCTAAAAAAATAATTACAATATAAATTAAATCGTAGACAAAAGGAGGAAAAGATCACTTGGGGGCCATATAGATTGCACTTAGGCATGTTAGCTCTAACTAGCATATGCAAATGTCTGCCAAAAAAGTGCTTCAAGATGAATTCGAAGTAAATAGAAAAGGAAAAAAATAGGTAAATACAGTCTTACCACATTGAATGCGGTACCACCAGGACAAAAAGAGAGCAAAATTAAACCTACAGAAAGAGTTGGTGGAAGGCCCAAAAATTTGCTGACAATCACTCCAAAAGGCTGGCATGATTGTATACTGAGCAGCACATCCAAACAGTATCTAACCAAAAGTACGAAACAAGAAACTGATGAATTGGGAAACTCATAACCATTTGCAGCTTATGTACGGGAAATAAAATAGAATTACATGCCTTCTAAATAAAAACTTTAATCATTCAAGCAAAATAAATAATCTCATCACTCAAGATACTTAAACCAGTATATTGAACAAGTCATTATAGTCACTTCACTAAAAATGAACACGTCGAAACATAATTAGGCGTAGACATAGATGTTCTAACAAAAATATAATTCCAACATCATGCCGTAATTAGTCTAATTGGTCCAGATTCTCAAATTCTACCTGATCCCCAAAATGTCAGCTCACACATTGCTCAAAATCCACAGAAGAATTCAACTGGCATTGCAAATTACATAACATCTTAGCAATTAGAAAATTCCAATAGTCCAAGAAACTTCTCACTCCCAATAATTTTCCATATCTGATTGAGGGATTAAAAAACCAAGCATACACCCATTTGGCAATTTCTACAAAAGAACAAAAATTACACTAAACTTCAAGAAAACACAATGTCTGACAAATCCAAAATTGAAACTTTAGTTCTAAAGAAACACTCCAGAAAAAAGCAAGCAACAAAATCATCATGGTAATTAGCCAAAACTTACAGAGAGAGAGGTCTTTGCATGAACAAATTGATCAAATCTTTGAGCTCCAAAGTGAGACCAATCGCCAACATAATCAACCCAAGTGACAAGCTATAAGAAGTCGACCCTCTCTGCACAAACCAAGAAAAACCAATAAGGTATCTGTTTAATTAAGTTTTTTGATAATTGTTATCAAATTCTGTACTGGTAAGAAATATACATGTATGTATGGTTATTTATGGGCATATCAACGAAGGTTATGCTAGCGACGCTATAATATCTTTCTTAAGAACTATTTAGCTATTTAGCGTACATTCGCGTACATATACATATTTATGATAAAATATATTTTATTATTTTTTACTTTAATTTATTTAATAATTATAAAATAAATTATTTTTTATATATCTATATCGCTTTTGTTGTGTATAACTATAGTAGATAGGATGTAACTCAAATATGCACTAATAAGATGACCTACTTAAACCAACTACCAATAGTACAGGCTTCTTATTTAAACCAACCCCCAATAGTTTAAACTTATGATTTGCTTGAAATGCTTCTTTAGTGGTACGATCAATGTATAAATGAAAAAAATAACTAGCTGTTTCGCTCGGGTGTTTTATTACCTTGAAGATATTGAATGATACTTATTCATAATGAATCTTCAAAATAAGCTATCCTTTTTACACATCAATAAGGGCTTTAAGAATGGTCAATCAAAAATGATTGAAATTTCTTGATCTTTTTTTATGTCAAGAACAAAGAAATACTTTGAAAAGATGAACTTATCTATCTTTACTAGAACATCCTCAACTATTCTTTTTGGGTATTTAATAAATCTACTTGTCAGTTGCAATGAAATTGTCATTGGTTTTATTTCTCTTAAACTTAGTTGTCTGAACACAGATAAAGGTATTAAATTGAAGCTCATATCTAGATTACATAATGCTTTGTCATTTCTCTATAGTGGAAACGATAGTGAAACTGTCAGGATTTCTCAATTTTAATGGTAGCCTTTTCTACAGAATTGGGCTTAACTCCTCAGTAAGTACAACGATTTCATATTCTTTCAACTTCCACTTGTTCTAAATGATTGTTTTCATAAACTTCACGTAGCTAGACATTTATTTCAAAGTATCTACAAAAGGAATGTTAATATGTAATTTTTTAAAAACACCAAAAAATTTAGAAAATTGTTTATTTGATTTTTGCTTTTGGAACAACTAAGGGTATGGAATAAGTGGAACATAAGATGAAAGATTGTCCAAAAAAGGTTTAGATCTCAACTTTTCTTCCTCTTGTCTACCAAAACTCTCAAAATGTTTGGTTTCTTCAAAATTTTCACTTGGCTTGACATCTACAACTTTTTTCTTGGATGATGCTATTAACTATTTGCTAATACAAAGTGTAATAGCATTCACACCCTCCTTAGGATTTATTTTCATATTAGAAGGCACTATAATAAATTTATCAATTAGTAGTGCATGCATTAATGTCACTAAATATCAAATTTTTGTCATGCTAAATATTTGATGATATTTTTTTTATCACATCTGTCATCACCTTTTCACCGTTGTTAAATAATTAATGTGACGATTGTCATGCCCTCGCCCGTAGAGTTCATACGTGACAATCGCCACAGATCTTTGAGACACGTTTGATATCCCCGAACATGCCTCTTAAACCTATAAGACTACTTAGGTACATGTCCCCTGTATAATTAACAATATACAATTGTCTTTTCGAGACATTTTCAAATCATTCCACAAATAAAAATAAATTTAATTTAAAATACATACAAGGTATATATCAAATTACATCCTTTCAAACTCATAATTATATACATACAAAGTTTTACAAAGTTAAACCCAGTAGACTAATCTAAATAGTCTATAAGTCGAGGATCACAATAATACTTGAGGGCATTATACTCTTAATCCATCACCACCACCTATTATCATTCTTGACTATACTTGATTTCCTAAAACTAGAAGGTGAAGGGGTGAGTATATGGGAATATACTCCATGAGTGGATAAAAATATATTTATAAATGCATGTAAAACAATTATTTGAACAAAACCATGGCCTGTTATTCAAATCAACAGGTTGGCTCCATTTCTCGGCGGTTACCTTGGCTATGATAACTCCGAGACCATCAATGAAATTTATGCACGGAAAACAATGTTCATTTGATAAAAATAATTCTTTTTAAAATAAATAATGCAGGTTAATTTTCAAAACTAGCCCACCACTAAAGTTGACATTGACTAATCATATGGTGATACTTATAATTATAGTCGACAATCTCACAAGTGGGCAACTTCATATCATCATCCACCTATATAACTACCCCACCTATGATGCACTCACCTAGGCGGCCTTTCTGATGATATCACATTAATGATTTGATAATATTTATGTATTTTCGATGATGGCTTAATACTATTATTAATGTCAAGTTAATATAACATGATCTTAATCTTATTTAAGAATCAAGAAACACTATATAAACTTGCTTAAATCGAACTCTTAACAAATTCTATATGAAAGTGTCTTGAAAGATCAAACACTATCGATATATATGGATAATGGAAAAATACCATTGAGACCAGATCGATACCTGGGCTAAAACAGATCGATACATGTCCTATTCAAAGAGTTGTAAATTATTTACAAGGCAAACCATATCGATACTTAAAGCAAATCAAATCGATACATGTCCTATCTAGACAGTTACAAATTATTTACAAGATAGACCAAATCAATACCTAGAGTAAATCGGATCGATACATGTCCTGTCCAGAGAGTTACAAATTATTTACAAGACAGACTAGATTGATAATTGGTGCAGATCAGATTGATACATGTCCTGTCTAAAGAGTTGTAAATTATTTACAAGGCAAACTAGATCAATACCTGAAGTAAAGCCAATCGATACATATCCTATCCAGAAAGTTGAAAATTATTTACGAAGTGAACCAAATTGATACACAAAGTCAGATGGATCGATACTCGAGACTCATATCGTACTATTTACATAAAGAGATTGATACATGAAAAAATAGATCGATACTTCTTTTGAAATTAAAGTTTAACGGTAACTTCTGCAACATTTATGGTAGACATTAAATGCGCCAAATCGAGCCGTTGGACTCAAGTTTCTCCACAAAAAGAAAGAATATAAATAGAAGAAATACAATAAAGCAAACCAGAATGCTCATTACAATCAAAATAAAAAAAACATTCTTGAATAGCAAATTTCAAATGTGAATAGTTAAACTTTCTCTCTCTACTGTAAAATTTTTAAATTTTGTATGAGAGAAGCTAGTTCTTGTGAGAGCTTATTGATCTATTTACTCTAGTGTGAGAGTAAAATTCAATATACATTTGTGATATTATATTAGGTATATCTTCACCTATATTAAAGAAGATTATTAAGGGTTTTTCTTTTCACCCATGAGAAAAAAAAAGTGTAAAGTTTCCTTTCACCTCAGAATGAGTGTACTAGGTTTCACTTGACCCGTGAAAAACAAGGAGATAGTAGAACCTCAGTGGTAGTGATCCGTATCTGAGAGAGTGGATGTAGGTCAAGTTTTGCCGAACCACTATAAACTATATTTGTCTTTCTCTTTCTACTACTGTTTTATTTATTGTACTGCATTGCATACATTTTTAACTAAAGTTTTTAAAACTCAATTCACCTCCTCTTGGGCATTGCTAACTGGGACAACACTTTCGTAAATCCGTCTCTAAGCTACTATCCTGCAGCTATAGTCATATACAAATCTTAGCCCTCTCGATCATATCACTAATACAAACTCACAATCAAATCCAATAATGTAAACATTTATAACACGTCTTTATCATTAATTACAAATGGTTTTACATTATTTATACCAATCTTAACCTCATGGCTATTCACATATAATTTTAATCTCACAAGCCATCTATATTTTCTTTAAACAATAACAGTAATAAGTCTATTCCTTATTTCATTAAAAAAAAAAGTTTTATAAAAATAATTTAAAAGCGTCATATAAGTAAAATAAATCCACTCACTGCTAAGGGACGGTTACCACTTCCACGATTAATCATCGTACCCACTAAGTTCCACTCACTAATTTTTGGCGCCTAATATCACACATGTGTAATTTGATAAATTTTAATATTCTAATTAATTATAACATGCACTAGATGCGATGTTCATGTATATTAGATCTACAATTCCATAGTTTGATACACATTACATTACGAGGCTTATCTTTTAAGGCCATTTACTCGAGTCCCAACAACGAAATCCTATGGCCATAATTATTCCTAATTCGCATTTTTATTTAAGATAAATATACTTATCCTTAACAACATTTAACACAAATAAGTCATCATAAACCTCAATTTATCGAAATTCTCCACAAATCTACATTTTTGTTAAATAAAGATACAATTATTTTAAACAAAAATTAACGCATATTCAACGTTATATTCTTCCAATTATCATCATTTAACATAATTCTACGTTTTCTATGCGAAAATCAAATGTAAATTCATATTAACAGAAAACCCCAAATTTCAGTATATTCAAAATCTTAAAATCATGCTTATATTGAACTAATAGACTTACTGAAAATTTGTTCAAGCCTTTATAAACCTCAATTTGTCGTTCAAACGCAAAACCCCTAAATTTGATTCAAAATTCATTTTTCTTCTTCGCTTACTTTTCCTTTTCTAGCCTAAATATGGTACTAATGTGAAGAAAAGAAGTTGGGAAATAATCTGGTGACAGAAATTTGCAAGATAATTTGAAATTTTTTTTAAAAAATTAAGAGAAATAAGAGGGAAGAGAGAGAGACATTTTTTAGTGAGAGATAGGAAATTTTTTTTTATATTTTTAGAGAGAGTGATGAATAAGAACTATTGAGAGCTAGAGTATATATATAGATAAAAGGTAAAAAGACCAAAAAGCCCATCAAAATTTTAAAAAATCCTCAAAACCCATTTTTTTTTAGCAAATTAGTTGACCTTTTTCAAAACCAGTCAACCAGATTGCTACAGTATTGTGAACAGTGCCATAAACAATACCGCAACAGTGCTACAATGTTGCCAAACACGCATTCTATCAGTTGACCGATTACCAAATTCAGTCGATTAGATTGCCACTGTACCTCTAGCACACTCACCGTCGGTTGACCAATTTCACAATTCGGTAGACCAGATTGCTACATAACTTGCTACAATACCTCGCTACAGTACTTGATTTTTTACTATTTAAAATTCTTGCAACTTGATACCTGAAAACCTTTTAATTTGATCACTTTTTAGATTTGAAAAATACAACAAAATCCATATTAATCATTCATTAAGCCAACTTAAGTTTTTTTAAGACTCATTAATGTGTTAAATAAATCTTAAATTATACACATGTGATAATAAATGTCATTAAATAACTATTGTATCAATATATTCGAAGAACAAAGTTTACAATGATTCAGCTTTTCGTCACACAATTATGACTGTTAGACAACGAGATTTAATATGTCACATTATTGACATGCATTTGTGACTTGTATTTTTATTGTTAAATACTAAATTTTTTTTTATCACAAAATAACATTAAACATCACGATATATGAAGTGAACTTTTATAAATATGTGACGATAATAATATTGTCACATATATCGTCACCTATTGTAATAAGATAATGTCATAGAAAATATTGAACGTCACTAAATATTTGTAAAACTTATAATAATTAGTGACAAAACTATTGTAAAAATTATTTTTCATCATAAAATAATAAAATTATGATCGTCATAAAATAAATGTTAATTTGTGATAGTGCATTTTGTCACGAATAAAAAATATTTTTATCACTGAATGTATTTTTTATTCAGTTAAGAATAGCAAATTAGAATTATCACAAAAAAAAAATTGCTAATTAGTGATGGTGAATTTAGTCAAGAACAAAAAATATTTTTTGTCATTAAATGTATTTTTTGTATTTTTTGTTTAATTAATTATAACGAAATTAGGATGGTCGCCAAAAAAAAATAGTAATTGATAATGGTGAATTTCGTCAGGAACAAAAAATTATTTTTGTCATTAAATATTTTTTTTGTTTAATTGAGAATAACAAAATTAAGATCGTCACCAGAAAAATGATTATTGGTGATGATGGATTTCGTCAGGAACAATTTTTTTTTTTGGTCACTGAATGTATTTTTTGGTCAATTAAGAATGACGAAAATAAGATCGTCACACAAAAAATGATAATTAGTGATGATAGATTTTTCTCGGAACAAAAAAAAAACATTTTCATCATTGAATGTATTTTTTATTCAATTATAAATGACGAAAATAGGATCGTCACAAAAAAAAATATTAATTTGTGATGATGAAGTTTGTCAGAAGCAAACTTGTTTTTTCGTAACTAATTGTATTTTTTGTTCAATTAAAAATGACAAAATTAAAATCGTTACATGAAAAAAGAATATTTATGGTATATACAGTTGATTAAAAATTATGTCATAAATTAATTGTTATAATGTCATCATTAATTGACTATCGTATCATCATTTGTGACGAAAATTATATTGTTTCAAAAATATGTATACTTTTTTGTGACACATTTTATATTTGTTATAATATTTTCAGTGATATTTTTTAAATGTATTAAATGGAGCATTAAAAAATAATTTTCTTTTGAAAAATTCAATGTAATTATATTTTAGAAGCAAATCCTATATAAATAATATTGCATAATGGCAAATTACTTGAACATAACATAAATAAAGTAAATCAACATTATAATCTCAATCTTGTAAAAAATGTATTCTGCATGACAATAACTTAGAATCATAAGGTAATGTAATGGACTAACAAACTTGACAATCATAAAATATCCCAATGGCATAAAAAACTAAGAATCCTTAAATAATGAATATTAAAGATAACTATAACAAGCTTGCTACGTGAGTTCTCATGATACCAAGTCATGTGTCGATGTTGTTTCTATTGAGGGAGAGCCTGTCTCACTTGAACCTAAGATAAATAAACTTAGTTGTTTTCATAAACTTAGATATGTAACATTCTTTTGTCAACAAATAAAAAAAAATTAACAAATTTACATGGTTCATAATGCATACTATTTTACTCTAAACATTTTGATGCAGAACTTGCAATGTCATTATCATATAAAAATTATTCTTCAAAATGGAAATAGGTAGAACAATAATATATTAAAAACCAAAAAATAATAAAATAATAAAATTTATACTTGGAAATTGATGAATGAACACTTGTATTTCGACCGCTAATAAAGCTTAGGTCATAGTTTCCATTTGATCTCTAATCACATCATAATTTGACTTATGTTGTTGAAGCTCATCTTGTATTTGTGTAAGAGTTTCTTTTAACTCAGCAACACTTGCATTCAACATTTTCTCAATAGGTTTTAGTCCATATCCAAGCACTTCATTCACGATGACATCAATGCTCTTATATTCTGTTCCATCTTCAATAGGATTTGACAATAACTCCTTCACTCTCTACTAAAAATTATATAAAAATTATTATTAACTAAAATAATTATGATTAGATGTTATTTTAAAAAATCTTGCATAAACTATTTGAGCCTAAGGTGTTGACCATCCTTTACTATTTGAGTAATGAGTTGTCTTAAAAAATTCCATCCTATTTGGTTCTTGGTCATCTTTATGCTACATAGTTATAGATACAATAAATATTATTTTCTAAAAGCATTTAAAAAGAAATGTCAACTTTAATAATATATCGAAATGTAAAAATCTACCATGGCATATCGACTTGCAACAAATGCCCTCGATCCTTGGTTATGAGTAAACTTGACTCTCTGTCAAACTTTTTGATTGGTTTTACACCTCCTCTTCATAAGTATAAGCAAGTCACATGGTGTAAGTATAATTAAAAATATAGCTTAAAAACAGGTTACATGGTTTAAGTATAATTAAAAATAATAATTAATATATAAACAAGAAATTAAACTTGATAATTAGGATCCTTGAACAAATCACATAGCTTTTCCCAATTTTCTTGAGTCATTTGGAACTTAAGATGGTTATTTTGACATACCACTTCATCATTCTCAAAACTTTTATAGTATTTGTGAATCCTATAGCATTGGTTTCTGGATAATTTCGACACTATGAACATGACAGAGTTCTTAAAGTAATCTTCATCCAATTTCATATGAAACTTTATCTAAAATAGAAAATGAAAGAGTGGTTATAATGTATCATAACTATAAATAAAAAAAAAATCATAATTAATACTTCTTACTTACATTAAGTCTTTCCAATACATGAAACTTGTCTTCATCCCTTAAAGCTCTCCATTTTGTTGGTACCAAGATGAATTGTCGAGTTTTTCAAGTTTTAGCCCCCGTGTTGGACCATGTTTGGAGAAGAAGTAAATTGTTTGATGGTAAGTTAGAAAAAAGGCCAAAGCCTACGGAGCTATCTAGAATTGACCTGTTACATCAATTGGAGGTTTTAAAAGACATCAAATTCGAAAAGTATCTAAATAATAGAAAGAGAAAACAAACCCCTATAAAGTTGAATTGGACTAAAAGGAGCATCTTTTTTAGTTACCTTATTGGGAAACATTGAAGTTATGGCACAATCTTGATGTCATGAACATTGAGAAAAATATTTATGATAATCTTTTAGGCATATTATTAAACATTAAAGGGAAGACAAAAGGATATAGTACCTGCGAGATTAGATTTAGAGGATATGAATATAAAGAAAGAACTGGACTTGCAAAAATTGTCAGATGGTTCTTACCTGATGCCTCATGCATCCTGCATCTGATCAAAGGATGAAAAGAAGGAATTTTGTAATTTTTTGAAATCAGTGAAATTTCTAGATGGATATGCTTCTAATATCTCATGTTAAGGGAATTATAGTGATGGTAAGGTTTCGGGATTGAAGAGTTATTATTGTCATATTATTTTATAAAGACTACTTCTGATTACCATTTGAAAGTTTGTACCAAAAGATGACTTTCAAGCATGGATGAATTAAGTAATTATTTCAAGCGATTATATTGTAAGACATTGAAGAGAAAGGATTGGAGGATTAACAAGTTGATATTGTTATTATTTTGTGCGTGCTTGAGAAAATATTTCGTTCAACATTTTTTGAAGTGATGGTGCACTTGGCTATACACTTGCCACGTGAGGCCATGTTTGGAGGACCTGTGCATTACTGATGGATGTATCTTATTAAAAGATTATATTTTTAGTACTAAACTAAATTTTTTAATTTAATACAAAATTAAGTAAAGAGTCTAATTAAATTATTTTGTTCATTATTAGGTTCTTGGTGAAACTTAAGGTATATGTGTGAAATAAAGCTCGTCTAGAGGGTTGCATTGCAGAGTTATAAACTGCTAATGAATGCTTAACATTTTCTTCTATGTATCTTTCTAGAATTGAGACTAAATTCAATCGAGAAGAGAGAAAATGTGATGGAGGCAAGGAAATGATTGGTTAAGAATTAAGTATTTTTTCAAAAAGTGTTTGCTCTTTAAGAGCATCAAAATACGAGATCTTACTAGAGTAAGAGTTTCAGATAATTCAGTGGTATATATTGAACAATTGTGAATTTGTCGACCCATTTTTAGCGTAAGTCTTTTGCTTAATCATATTTAAATTATTCAATGCACAAATAAATAGTATAAAAATTTTGACCTTTAATTGTAAAAAACATAAAATGAAGCTTGAGCTACAAAGTACATTATCTTTCGAAGAAAGGCATAAAGAGTAGTTTCCCATGTGGTTTAAAAGAAATGTAAGTATAGTTTTGAAATTAATTACAAAAAAATGTTAATAAATAATTTTACTAATATTGATATATATTTTTTAAATGGTAGGTTACATCATTGCGAAATCAAGGTTCACAAGAAGTGTCAAATGAGTTATTTTCATTAGCCTGTGGTCATGATAGACGTGTTAAAAAGTATACAGGGTGCAT
Organism: Cedrela odorata; assembly: GCA_035584115.1. Classification (NCBI taxonomy): domain Eukaryota; kingdom Viridiplantae; phylum Streptophyta; class Magnoliopsida; order Sapindales; family Meliaceae; genus Cedrela; species Cedrela odorata. The sequence goes on along the minus strand of JAXCLQ010000010.1, from coordinate 1,272,668 downwards.
TGTTCATGGGATAGATTTCATACAAAAGAACTTCCATTTGAGAAGTCAAAATAGTGGTGTCATAGTTAAAGGAAATCATGAAAAGGAGCAACTTGACTTTTATGGTGTCCTAATTAATAATATTAAATTAGATTATATAAAAGATTGTCAAGTAATTATGTTTAAGTGTGAGTGGTTTGATCTTGATAGTAAGAAGAGAAGAATTCATATAAATGGTAACTTAATTAGCATCAATGTTTACAAATGTTGGTATGAAAATAACCCTTTTCATATTAGCTATTCAAGTGAAGCAAGTTTTTAATTGGATGACATCAAGTTAGGAATTGATTGGAGAGTAGTATAGAAATTTAATCATAGACACTTGTATGATGTTCCAGAAATAAGTTGGCTAAGAAGAACTAAGCTAGTCAATGTAATTATCTTATTATGTTTGCAAAAGTCTATTTTTTTAAGAATTTTAAAGGTAGATTTGCATTAACCAATTAACAAGAGTGTTATCTGGTTAATATACTTCTGTTATTTAGAATTTTAAAGGCAGAATAGTGTTAATTGGTTAATAAGAGTATTAACTGGTTGTGTAGAAAAGATGAAGGTAGGCTGTGGCAAGGGTGACAGTGAAAGAATTGTAAGACTTGAAGTTACTAGATGCTAAGGATTCTACTGTTTATAGTAATATAAGTTTAAAAGAGTGTAAGATAGAATGCTTGAAGAGTTGTAACTATACAAGGTATGTTGTATTAGATGTAAATGAAAGTTTAGGAGGATGCATAGTATGGTATAACGAGTTAAAAGACATGAGATATTATAAACTTGGGCAAGATTTTTATCTTAGAGTAGATGCACTAGAGCTAGGTATATATAACTTTTAAATCTTTTCATTATCATTATTACTATTATTTTAATGTGTTGTTTCTCTCTTCCATAACAGTATCATACATCCTATGCTTTATATGCTATTTTGATTAGGTTTCAAGTGAAGTTTTAAAAAGGATTTGGATAAAGTTAGGCAAGTTTTAAAAAATAATAATAATTTATGTGTTTGTTTGTGTATTTATCTAGTTGATCATTGATTGTTCTTCATTCTTATTCTTTAGTTGTTTCTGAACGTCTAATGTTTGAAAAATTGTCTCGCTTGATTTTTAAACTAGATTAGATTTGAAATTACCTTAATTACATTTCTAATTTGAACAGTTTTTAGCAAACAGAAGTATGCTTGCAATTATAATTGTTCTCATTGTTATGGAAGTGTTTGTTATAGTAGCATACTTAAAACTATTTGTGTAGAAGACGAGTTAAAAGGAAAGGTAATTCAAAGAACCAATAATTATACATCTTAGTAGTGTGGGATAATTAGATCAACATCACCATTTCTATCTTTGTTTCTTCTCTAGTTTCTAAATACATTACTCTATCTCACCATGTTGATAAAAGGCACTTGGTGGTTTTAATAATGAATGAAGCATTGATTTTTTAGAAATGTGCTCATAGTAGACTCAATTTATGGGACCCCAAGAGATATCACTTCTATGTTCTTTTTGGTTTCAAACATATGCATGCTTTGTTTTCAAAATTGTCTTCATCAGTTTTTGGTCCATAAGAGAAGATTGGAATGACATGTAAAGTTTAATTAACTTGTGATGCTAATTTCCGTCAATATATGGTTAACAATTGGTTTTTTAAGTTTCTAAAGTCAAAGGACGTGTGTATGCATAAGACTAGTAGGCACCTACAACTTTTGTTGACCAGCAAATCTTCTTTGTTTGACTTTATGCGTGCAAGATGATGCAAAAGACAAGTCAACCGTGTCGACTGTTGTTTTAATGTTAAGCGAAAAGCCACTTCCTTCTCCAATGTAATCTACATTCATTATCAGAAGAGCTCAGAATAAACCAAATTCATACATTATAGGACAAGGTCTTTTATTAATAAGAAGATACAACATTTTCTACTCATTGAATTTGCAATACTGTATTGAGTGGACTTTGAAAATTTTATATGTAAATTAGATTTTCTAGTGTTAGTATAATGTGTGCAATTATTTTTATTATATATATAAACAAAACTATGATAATTTAGAGATTACCAACTCATGAAGAGAGGTGTCTTAGTCAAATTGGTATAATTTCATATATATATACCAACTCAAACAGAATGATAATTGCAGTTTTTAGTCATAAGCAGAATTTTAATTTATTTATTCTCTTTTCTTAACACTATTGATAGTGTAGAAGTATCTATATCATAGAATGGGTAAGATACAGACACTCTGTACTAAGAAGAGAGAAGGTACATATTATTAACTTGTAGCAAAACCTATTACAAAAGTTTATATAAATATATATATATATATATATAAGGTATTAACTAATTTTATCAATCCAATAATCACAAAAAATCAAAAGACAATGGCAAATTAAAGTGAATAATTCAATGGGTACATTATATTAATAATGATGCAAAATAAATTATTACATATTTAACTTAAAATATATATTATTTTCTAACTTAGTGACGTTATTTAACGTCACCAATTATGTTATACATAGGTGACAACTATATATAGTCACCAATTATCTCATACATTGGCACATTATTTGTAACGATAAATATAATACCATTAATACTTATATTTTAGTGACGATGGTGTATGTCACCGATGATGTTATATATGAGTGATAACTAACTATCGTCACCAATACATCAATTTGATTTAATTAGTGATGGATGAGTAATGTCATTAAATTAATTAATAAATTATAACATTACTTAATATTATCATACATTGGTATACTATTTGTGACGATAAATATAATGCCATTAATACTTATATTTTAATGACGGTGGTTCATGTCACCAATTATATTATAAGATATATGACAAAATCAAAGTTGTCATTAGTATTATACATTAACATTAGTAACCCCATATCCAATGAGGTATAAAAAGTAAGGTGTTCTAGAATTCGTCATAGAATACATTTTAAATTAATGACATAATATAATCGTCAAATAATATTTAAATTATCACTAAAAATATTCTCCTCCATCTAATTTTGGTAGGAAACATTGGCGCCATATTTTTTGTAACGCTATCATATAACTAAATAGAATATCGTCACGTAAAATACTCAAACTATAGAAATGAGTGATGAATTAATGATTTCGTCATGTTATGTCTTCTATTTGTGACAAAAAGAAAATATATCACACGTATATTCATCACTAATTGTTAAATTTGTTGTAGTGAGGTAGTGTACCTTAAGGTCTATTGCTTATTTCATTGGCTAATTACCTCACTTACACCACTAGGTTTTGGATAGATGTTACTTGATTTTGAAGTGTTGTTAATATCTTTATCATGAACTGAGAAGTACTCATAGTGAGTTGTGCCATGCTTTTTTTAAGGATACATTATTCTCTAGTTGTGGCTGGTGAAATCTTTATGATGGTCTCACCATATTTTGATTATTGCTCTTTGATAAGTTCGGGTGATTCCTCAATCTCGAATTGTTGGTGTTAGAATAGGGATTGTTCCTCTACTAGTTGAAATTTCCCCTAAATTGCACTTATTTAACTTGAAATGAGGTAAAAGGATTTCCTACTTGGTACTGAGTATTAGCATAGGCTCCACTGCGCAATTCATATACTAAAGGTGAGGCATGGGGTCGACTTCATGAATTCCAAATGCTTCCTTTGGTGCAGACCGTTCAGTTAATCATCGATAAGTATTCACAACCATTTCTTCAAGTAGTTCATATGTATCATCATGTGTCTTACTTATTAAAGCCTCATTTGGTGCTACGTCTACCAAAGTTCTTATTGAACACCCTAATCCATTGTAGAAAGTTTGAACTTGAAGCCATTCGAGAAGTTCATGATGAAGGCATTTTTTCAACATGTCTTTGTACTTTTCCCAAGCTTTATAAAAAGATTTCATGTCATGCTAAGTAAAAGTTGTAATGCCATTCCTCATTTTATCAAGCCATTCCTCATTTTATCAATCTTCGCTTGCGAAAAAGACTTAGCTAGGAATTTTTGCTCCAAATTTTCTCAAGTAGTAATACTCTCCATAGGTAAAGAAATAAGCCAACTTTTTGCCATGTCCAAAGTGAGAACAGGAACAATCTTAAATAAACGGTGTCATTAGAGGCATCATTACTCTTGAATGTGTCACAAATTTATAGAAAACTTGCAATGTGAGCTTTAGGATCATCACATGGCAAAACCCAAACTAATTGGATGCAACCATCTGGGTAATGGCTGACTTAATCTCAAAGTTATTTTCCTGAATTGTTAAGTGAGTTATACTTGACATATTATTGTAATCATTGAAATCACATGTTCCCTCAAAGCCAGATTGTTTTCCTTTCTCTGCTATTATCGGCCATTATATTTTATTGTTAAGCAGTTTCTCTCTTCTCTTGTCTATTATGTTGACAAGTTCTCTATATTTCAGAATCAAAAGGCACAAGCTGACTGCTCCCTAACCTTTGCATACACTAGCCAAACATATCTAAAAATAAAACAAAAATCCAAAGTAAGACTAAAGATAGTTTAGTTTGATATTAGAACAAATAAATGAGTCCATCCCCAACAATGACGCCTACAGCTTGTTGTGAAAATTATGTAAACACAAGTATACGCTATCGCAAATAAGTAATAAAGTGATGTATGAGTATCGTTCTCACGAGGATTGAGATTTTACAATCTAACTATCGAGTTAAACTATCTCTAATTTTATATGGATGAATTGAATGCTAATTAACGATTAAACTAAAGCAAGCAAAGATTATTATAAAATCAATAGGAATGAGAGCTCTAGGGCATATGATTTTACCTAAACTAATATGAATTAATTTTACCTATTCTTATTATCTGAGTTTAAGACTATGGTAGATAATTAAGAATCCTAAAAATATTCATTTTCCTTTTTTAGAGTTATAATTAAAATATCTCCAATCTATCAATTCACTGTATTTCAATGTGAATTAGGATAATCAAAGTTGCATTAAATCTATAGATTCAATGCATTGATGACACTAAGTATACAAGTATATTTCTATCTTACATATACTTAATAACATTCAACATTACATCCTAAGCATAAATATCATTTTTTAGAGCATCAAAACATCTAACTAGTGGCTAATTAATTAGAAGCATTAAGAACAATGAAAAACATTTAACCAATAATCAAAAACTTCAATTAATTCAATTAGACAAAAATCACATCATCTTAATTTGGCTACATCAAAACCCTTGAATAAAGAACTTAGTTCATAATGCAATAAAACACAATTAAGAAAAGTAAATTCAACATCTTGAATCAAAGGAGTTAAAGAATGAAGAATAAAAACTCAGAAGCAATAGATCGAAGGCTTAGACGTCCTCTTCTCCGGATTCTCCTTTGTTTTTCTCCTTCTTTTCCTTTGCTTCCTTTTTTCATCCTTGATGGCTCTCCTCTTTTATTTTTCATCCCTAATGTCTCTCTCTTGAATGTGATGTTTTTCCCCTTTTAAAAGAAAGAAAGTAGGACAAACAAAACAAAAAATCTATGTTGGTGCATTGTGGCCTTAGCTTTTTGGTACTGCAGCACCGAACTTTAATAGCACTAAGACTTCGACCTTGGACTTTTTGCATTCATCAATTCATGGTTGTTGGAGCCACGGCCTTGAAGCTTTTGTCTGCCTTTTGTAGTTTCTCATGTTTGAAGCTAAAATGCTATCTTTCTATTGTTCCTTCAACTCCAAATCATCTCCAAACAAGTCAGCTAAAAATCAAGTAAAAATAATCTAAATTATGAGTATAAAAACCTATTAACATGCCAACAATTTGATATGCTCTTACCATTGTTGTGATTTGTGTTAGTAAACTAGTGGACTCTTTTATCTATGAATTTGAACCCTATAAATAACTAGTTTTATTTACTCATTTTGTATCTATAAAATATAATCAAGTAAGCTTTGGTGAAACTCATGAATAATCCTCAAGTTTTTTTGTGTGTTTAGTTCGTCCCACAAAATGTGTCTTCCTTTAATGTGTGAGAGAGAGGATTTTGTAATTTCTTTCTAGGTACAAAAGCTTGTAATTTTTTCATGGTCTAGTAAAATCGTTTCAATCTTTACTCATGGATGTTTTTATCACATTGAGGGTTTTGTCACGTAATTTTGGTGTCCATTATTACTATCCTTTATTCATTAATATGGAAGATAAAATCTTTTAATTGTTATTGTGTTTAGAATAAAAGGTTGAGTCTGCTATTTACATAACAATTGTTTGTCTATTTTTATTTATGCCACTAATAAAAGAATTCACCAATTCCCTAACAGTGGTATCAGAGTTTGATATAATGATGTACTTGTATGATTTTGTACATGTCTAGGAAAGATTTGTCAAAAGGACTATAAAATTTTCTAAGGAATCTAAGTTTTAAGTGGGACTATTGTAATTCTTCTAGTTTTTCCTAGTGACTTTTCTAGTGTATTTTTTTATACGTATGAACACTTTCAACCATAAAAGTTTGAGCACTAGTATTGTATGCAATGACAACAAAATTTGAAATTGAGATGTCCAACGGTAGTTACTTTGCACTATGTAAAATGAGGATGAAGGCAATATTGAGAAAATACAATTGCTTATCAGCAATTGAAGGCAGACCAGAAAGTTAGAGTGATGATAAAAGAATGAGAAGAGATGAATGGCAATGTCATTGTGAGTTTTCATCTCACTTTAGCAGAGGAAGTTCTATCAGGTGTCTAGAAAAGAAAACATGAAAAGAGAATTGGGAAACATTGACAAATTTGTATGAAATTAAATCACTTCACTACAAAATCCTTTTGAAGAGAATACTTTACACTCTTCGCATGACAAAATCCACATCGGTAACTGATCATATCAACAATCTCAATACTTTATTTTCTCAACTCACTACCATAAATAACAAAATGGAGGAGACAAAACGTGCTAAACTTCTGCTTCAAACTCTACCTAATTCATATGATCACCTCATTATAAAGTTGACTACCAACGCTGAAAATTTTGCACTGGTCTTCAAAGATCTTGCAGCTATTATACTTGTAAAGGAAAACAGAAGCAAAAATATGTAAGACAAAGCGATGACTTCTCAACAAAGATGAAGCCTTATCATTTTTAATAGGAAGATCGAAAACTAATCCAAGTCTAAAGCAACAAAAAGTAAAAATGCTACCCCTGTGGTAGCACGTAAAGAAAGATTGTTGGCAGAGCAAGAATGCAGAAGGAAACTTCAAAGGAAATGCACCTAAGTCATCAAATACTTAGAGTTGTGTAGCAAATACCTCTGATGATGCTGAAGTACTCTACAACGACCCAACAATAGCGACAAAAGGAAGAAAGCAACTGAGTAATGTATGGTTAGTGGATTCAACTGCTACGTAGCACTTTACATCACAAAGAGAATAATTTTGTAAATACGAAACTAGCTCTGGAGGATCAATATTCTGGAGTAATGATCATGCCTAAGAAATTGTTGGTATTAATTCCATAAAGTTGAAAATGCATGATGGTACAACGCACACTATTAAAGAGGCGCGTCATGTCAAAGGCTTGAAGAAAAATTTATTGTCATTATTGTAATTATATGATATTGGCTGCAAGACCCATATAAAAATTAAGTGAGATCATCAAGATTGTCAAAGAAGCGGTTACAATCATAAAGGCTGAGCAGATTGATGAAAACATGCATATACTTTTGGCATAATCATTTTAATAAGGAGTATCAGTGGCAACAACAGATGATGGCGAATGAGTCTACAAAATTTTGGCATTTTAACTTAGGCCTGCAGCAAAACACTGTTTGATCGCAAGTTGCTCCCAGTCTCAAATCAGTATCTCTACCTTTCTACGAGGACTACATTACAAGTAAGTAGAACAAATTAAAATTCATTAAATCTGTTGCTAGAAGAAAAATTATTCTAGCACAATTAAACTTTGATATTTGGGAAGCACCGGTTCAATTCCTAAGAAAAGCAAAACACTTTGTATCATTGATTGATCATTTTTTCAAGAGATGTTTAGTGTATCTAATCAAGCTCAAGTCAGATGTGTTTCCATCATTTAAAACCTACAAAACATACATAAAACTCGAATTTGAAAAAGAAAATCAAGTACTTGAGCACATCTTGTTTCCTCTATTATGTACTCCAAGATAGTGAGTTGAGAAAATATTATACTTAGAGATGTGAATTTTGGCATTCGTAGAGTGTAGAGTCTTCTTTTCATCAAGAAGATTATATTGTGTAATGACTTAACTTCGTATAGACTTATCAAAGTATCCTAAATCGTTTTTGTCGCCTTTTATTTTGAAACTCTTGGCAGCACTTCGTCTGCTAAAGCAAGATCTAAATTTTCTATAGTGTTGTCATTCTTCTCATCCCACTTTCTATCATCAGTCAAACTTTTTCATAGTGTAAAGTTGTTCTCGTTGAACTTCTCAATTTCAAATTTTGCCACCATTGTACACAATACTAATTTACTAGACTTTGATACCACTGTTAAGGAGTTAGTTGATTATTTTATTTGCAACTTAAATAAAAATTGATATGTACGTAGAAAGTTTAACCTTTCATTTTAAACACAATAAATTAGAAGATGTAACATTTCATATAAAAGAATAATAATAATTATGAGATGTTGTCTTCTTTACAAATGAATAAAAAAAGACAATAATAGTGAACACCAAATTTACGTAGGCTGAAAAGATTTTACTAGACCACAAAAGAATTACAATCTTTCCCTAACTTGTAAAATAGTACTACAATCTCTCTCACACACAATAGGAGAAAAATAAAATTAGTGGGGAGAATAGAATGCACAAAAACTCAGAGAATATTTCTTTAGATTTCTAAAATACAAAATAAAGAAATGGACCTCTCAATTTATAAGCTCCAATTTGAGATTGGTAATTGGTTAGTGATTTCAGCAATTGTAGCAGTACAATTTATTCTTATTAGACTGCAGCACCATCTCTTCTTATTCGCTTCCATGAATGGCAAATTGTAATTCGATTGCACCGCTCCTTTTAATTGGTTGCATGGAAACAATTTTTCAATTGGTTACAAATATATTGGCAGGACATTAAAAAATTATTATAAAAATGGCTTCACAATTCAACAATTTGGGTGAAGGGATGGGCAAAGAATCATACCTTTTCGATTCGATTTTCAGTTCATAAATAGCAAACTGATCGTTTTCAGTTCGATTTTTGATTCAAATTATTAAACTTAATAAACTAATCGGTATGATATTAGTATTTTATTTTTATATACAAATATCGATCATTTAAAAGTGATTATATTGTATTAAAATATTGTTATTTATGATTATTTAAGTATATAGACAAAAATATATATATCTTTTCACTTGAACTGAAGATTAAAAAAAAATGATCTAAATTGATATATTCAATTTTGGTTCGATTTTTTTTTACTTTTAATTTAATTTTTTTTTAAAAATAAATTAAAAATATTCTATTTAATTTTCGATTTAACCTAAAATTGAACAAAAATAAACTTTGCCCGCCCTCATTTAGGAGCGCCAACACGCAACATACTGTTTAATAAGATTTTTTTCTTTGCAGTCTTTGATTATTTGTTCTGATTATATTTAAGCATCGGAGGAATAATATTCTTTAATATGTTATTATTGTTTTTTTATATGGCTAAGTTTGTGAGAAGTATTAATTCCGTTCATTTGGTATATTTATTTGTCATGTATTGAGAGAAGTTGTTAAATTATTATTTATTGTACAATGAGTAATTATTAAATAAGAGATTGTTTTCATTAATACATACCCATTTTTTATAAGTTGTCTTTATGTTATTTTTATTATTTCACTTTTAATTTATCTTCTAAGGCTTTCAAAATCATCTCGTCAAATTACTAGTGTTGTTTGCTATTAAACTAAAATTTAATAGCAAAATATACATTAATAGTACTACAGTACTTATTAAGTTATATCTCAAATAATTTATTCTTTATTAATTAGATATAAAATAAAAAATTATTATTATTATTATTTAAAATATTTAATTAATTTAGGGCACATCACTTAAAATGACATAACACTTAAAAATGGAAGTAGTAATATTCAAATATATAGAATAGTGTTAAAAGGCTAGGAAGCAAAGTATAAAAGTCAAAAAGCAAAAAGGGGAAAAAAAGAAAAATTAGGGCGCTGCATTTTGTTTAGCTACCCACGCGGCCGACGAATTAATTAACCAATGCCGCCCGTCTATCGGTCTAAAAATCCCACCGTCAAATTAGATTAACTTTTACTTTTTGTATTACCTCCTTTATTGACATTTTTCATAAAATTGTGAATAGTTAGAAACAAAATGATATTCGAATTTTTAAAACTATTTTTCATAAAATAGTTTTGCTAATATTTTTAAAATAATGTCTTAAAAATTATAAAAGTATATTCGATGTTTTATTAATAATATTTTATGAATTAAAAATGATTGGTAATATTTGTTAAGAATAATTTACTAAAATGTAAAATAATATGAACATGTTTGGTATTATTTTTTAAAAATGAATAGAGTGGTTATTTTAATTATATATAAAAAAAGTTATAATTAATTTTAAAAATATATTAATTTAAATTAAAAAAAATAAATTTCTAAATTTAGTCCGAAAGAGAATCAATCTCTTAATCATTTGATTTCGGTAATTATAGAAGAACAAATCAATTAAAGTGTCATTTAAAAAAAATTAAAATACACTCTCTAAAAGAAAATGCATTGAACCAAAGTTAATATTATAGAGTCAAAAGGTAAGCATTTAAATTTTGTAAGAATTAGTGTAGAAAAAAATCCTTTTAAGGGACAATTTAAGACGTGCAGACCTAGTACCCTTCACGTCCTAACATGACTCCTCTATTATTATGCACGGTAAAAATATAAATGGGTAGAATTAATTTACCATTTATAATTTGGGGCATGCATGTAGTTTCTTTTTCAACAATTGCGCAACCAACTCTTTGGAATGTTGTATGGTGTGTCCCTGTAAAAATTAATGGGTTATTATTCTTTGATGTCGTGGCTTCATGACTATCGAGTACTCAGGCTGGGTCACCGAACAGTTAGTTCCAAAGATGTTTGATCCATGTCCTAATCAATGTTGAATTTCAACTAATAGTATACTAATAATCTCATTACACGTTAGAAATTTGTCAGTGGAAGTAACAAAAGGGTACTGAACTAATTAAAAGCTTTTCCAAGCCACATGGTAACGTTCACCAACCACAATATTCATATCTTCCTATATATAATCCTAACCCTAGTCTTATTTTGTTCCATGCAAAACTTAACCACTTAGCTAGTTGTTTAGCAATGGCATCTTCCAAGTTCTTCATCTTAGCCTTCTTCATTGTTGCTCTCTCGTTTTCGAGCATCGATGTTGCCGTAGCAGCTCGTCGTCGTCTTATGCAACTGCCACCGTTGCCTCCTATACTAACACTGCCACCGTTGCCTTCCATGCCAACACTACCACCATTGCCTTCCATGCCAACACTGCCACCATTACCTTCCATGCCAAATCTGGCTAATACAACACTTCCTCCACTTCCTAGCTTGTCCACCATGCCTACATTCCCAAAGCTCACCCTGCCTCCGCTTCCAAGCATCCCGCGGAACCCCATCGTTCCCTATTTCCCATTCTTTTCTGCACCGCCGCCGCCTGCAACGAGTAGCCCTTGATCAAGCTCGAAGCTGAAGTTCGCTACACCTCATAAAGGATCGCTAGTATTCTATTGCATGTTAGCACGTATACTTGTTTGGACAACTCTGAATTTCAATAAGCTGTATTGGCATGGTTTCAAAGTGTTGTTTGGCTTAGTTTTTATGTACATGAGCTGACTCAGCTCCTTTCTATATATGACTTGATATATAATCAGCTTATGGAATAGAATGGTATCTGTTTATTACTTACAATCTCACTCTACTTCTATTCTGATATGAGGTCTTAATTTACTTTAGCAAAATAATCAAACGTGCAACTGGTAAAGTAGTTATTTAAAGAAAGAACAAAATTTAAAATACCCAAAGATTTTTAAAACGGGGATGTAACATTTCTTTAACATCCCAAGACTGAATATGACTTGATCTCATTATTCATTTGTTTTTGTTTGCTTGTTTTTCAAATTCAACACCTACTTATATTATGATACTCTTATTTGAATAGATTATTAAGTGACTTCTTTTTTAACTTATCACCCAATTGAAAAAAGTTTGAATGCACGAAGAATACATTTACTATGTAATAAACCATTTTTTTCCTCCTTATTAGAGCTTTATCTTTTTTTTTTAATCTATAATATTAATCAAGATAAATATGTAAAAATATTGTTTTCAAGATATTAAAAAAAAAAAAAACTTAGTACTCATATTTAGATGTGAATAAAAAACAACATATTATTAGATTTATATGGACCTATTTATTTTTAGACTCAACACTTAAAATAATTAAGTTATAGACTGAAAAAAAAAATTAAAAATGAGACAAACTCATTCATATCAATCAAGTTTGTTAAGCCTTTATTTATAGAAGAAAATCAAAGATAAAAATAAAAATAATTTAAAAATACATAAATGAGGGATTCAATTTTTATAAATAGTTTGGTTGATTATGGTATATTATCATAAGATGATGTTGGTTTCTTTCTCTCCCCCTAATTTATTATAAACAAAGAAACATTTCTATCATATTTGTAACAAAATAATTTCAACTTTGAACAATTTTTAGCAAATAGGCCATTCTTATCATTCTTTGTCAATGAAATCTTTCCGACTATTGGCTAGTAAACATTCCTATCATACGTATTTGTCGTCCAGCCACGTTTTGAGGAGATGATCCCATCACCATTTTGTGACTAATAAATAATAATCTGTATTATAGTATTTTATGTATATATTTTATGGAATTATGCGCAAATATTGTCTCATCTCATCTCATTTTTTCTTTGATTTTTTTGTTATATTTTATACTTTTTATTTGATACTTTTTAAATATTAAAATTACATTCTTCGTTTTATCAAAATATATTAAATTATTTTTTATGTTCACAACAATAGTAATAATACAAATTAATTTTTCATTTCTTTCTAACAATAGTATATTAACAATAGACCTTGCCTTAATTTTTATCTTTTAAATTTAGGAAATATTAAATTTAAATGAGGGAGAATTATAAACATCTTTAAAACTGTATTATCTCAAACTAAGATGGGAGTTCACAACAGTTATTTCACCAACTTGAGGGAAGAAATAAAAATCAAAGTCTAGATCTTCAAATGATAAAAAGAATCAACTTAAGATTCATTTACTGGATAAAGATATGATAAAAGTCACAATTAGATCTATCATAATCTACCACAATCAACCTAAGCTTTGTATGAAAATATATCATTGAAATCGTGACATAATTTTATTTTATTTTTTTTATGTTTTTTTTTTCACTATAAAGAGTAGTATTGTAAATGCTTTTGAATCAATGTGTGAAAATACAATTTCTTCTCTATTTGAGAAATTCTTTAATAATTTTTTAATAGCAATCCAAAATGAGACCTTTATTACAGAAATAGAAATTGAAGAATTTCACGAATAGAGAGAATATTATTCCCAAAATGATTTTTAATTAAAGTTTACAAATACTTGGAGAGAATATTATTAGAGAATTTCATAAATGGAGGTATTTACTTTTCCTAAAATATTCGGTGAATTAGAGTAGATTATCATTTTGATTGATGTCTTGATTCTAGTTATTAAAATCAGTCAGTTAATTCTGGGAATGATCGTCGTTGATATTGAAAAGGGTCTGTAGCATTTTTATTTAATTCTAATCATCCTCTCTCAAACTGACGAAAAAAATTATGTATACCTGTAGTTTGTCTCACAATATTTGATAAGGAGTGAAACATTCTTATCATTTTGTGTTAAGAAATTTTTTCAATTTTAAAAGATTTTAAACAATAAGCATTTTTATCATTCTTATATCAAGAAATTTCTTTTTCTTGAATCACACCTTTATCATTTATAAGTAAATTAAATGTAATGAATTTAGGCAGCTTTTTCAATTTTGAGTTGGATATATCATTAAATTTAAGTTTGATTGTCATGCGCAAAATTTTTATTCAAACAATTTATTTATTGCTTTCTTTATTTTCTTCCTAGTTATCCTACAATCAAATACTAAGATTTTATTTATTTATTTATTTATTTATTTTGGAAGACGTAAACTAGACCTAAACACCCTCTAAGCCTCAATATCGAGAAAGAATGTGAAAAAACTTGGTTTTACACCTCAATGGTTTTCGATAAAAAGAAATTGGGAGACTATCTTTTTTATTCAAGGGCATAAAGGTTTTTAATTTATCAATGGAGGTGCCAGCGAACAATGGCCGAAAACTGATTTAGGTGGGATCCAGGCAGAATTGAAATTCTATTTAGCAAATTAAAAAAGGAGGTGAATTGGTTATTAAAAAAAAATTCTAACTAATATGCAATCCAAAATAAATAACAAGTAATTTAAGAAGTTTAAAAAATAAGTGCAATTAATTAATAAATAAATAATATTAAATTGAACTCTGAGTGTATAAGCATATATGTACAACAATTATAAACACACTTATAAAATAAATAGATAGTGAGAAAGAGATCTAACACAATAGTTATACGTGGTTTGTCAATTTCGGCTTGTATCCATGCCTCTATAAGTCAACCAAGCTTGAGGATTCTACTATCTCCGGTCTTTTAACCATAAAGACCTCTAATTGTTTTTCCGGTGTCAATTAAATCTCTTACAACCAATTAGTTTACTTTAGTGCCTATTAAACCACTCACAACAATTGACTTTCAAGGTGTGAATCAACCTTTATAATAAAAGTGTATGGTTTCGTGCCCTTTTTCAAGTATTTTTCAACACTCATAAACCTTAAATACAATGAAAAACTCTCTCAAATAGTAGATATATAAAAATAACTTAGAAATGACTTTATATAGATTTAAAAA
>JAXCLQ010000010.1:1220323-1231230 GCA_035584115.1 Cedrela odorata | reverse complement strand
TATAAATTCTTATACAAATAATATTTATATCACTTGATATCATTATCACATATTCTAATGTTATTTAATTTTTTATTTCTTAAAAAATATGATCTATGTTATAATGTTATAATATTGTGATATTAATTTATATGAAATAGAATTTATATTAATAGTAGTAATAGAAATATTACGATGGCGCATCAATTAAGATATTAATGTATTAAAGAAAATTGTTTAGAAATTACAAAATTCTTGTATATATTATTCGATGAGTATCAATACAATTTATCTATTATAAATGACCAATTACATTGAGTTAGATGTATCTTAATGGGTAAAATGTAAAAAGTAATATGCTGATATTTTAAATTTTTTTTAATTATTACTTTATTATGTACATTTATCGTGTACAAAACACACACATGTATATATTAATAACATGTACTTAATAACCCAATAAACTAATTCGGTAGAATATGCTTTCTATTTCTTCAATTAAGTTATATCATTAAAATTTTAATGTTATTTAGATTTTTATCTAGATTGGTTGAAATAGAGAGTTACATTGTTGCATTATGCAGTAATCATATTACATGCATCTTTTAAAAAACTTGCACTTTTGAAGATTTTGTAGGGAAGAGTTAATGGAAACAAATAATTAAAGAAAGCTTCAATAAATTTTTTTTTTTAAAAAAAAAATTCTCTTAAAATTTATATCCCGGCTCTCTTATTTTTTTATAATACTCGAAAACTATCTAACCGTTACTCTTTTTTGTTAAAATTTTGTTAATTTAACTATTTAATCCATTTTATTAAATTTAAATTAGGGTCAAGTCAACCCGATCATATTTAATTTTCGAAAAAAAAATGATGGTGGCAACATCACTCATTGTGAAAGTCATTAATGTAGTTGAGTCAAATTGTTTTTTTTTTTTCAAATATAAATTATTGATACATAGAGCATCATGTGTCAATTCTTTATAAATAGGGGTAAAAAAGTGTTTGATGATATTAATTTTGTATGAAACTTGCCTATTTTTTTATATTATTATTTTATCTATGATATTTTCGTCTCACAGCAATTATGATTTAAAAACCTTCACATTTTAAATGCTAAACATAGACTCCATATACGAACCTAAATTCCCAATAGTGGAGTGATCAAGATTATGTTTTTTTGTTGGAGATCAGAGAACTGAGAGCGAGATTGGAGTGGACTAACGAGAGAAAGACGAGGAAGATTACAATCCAATGAAAGATAAGTTTCTACGGATTTTGATTTTAGATAAGGTAAAAAAATTCAAATATGTCTCTCAAAATAAAATCTTATAAATTTTATTTTTATAAAATTAAAACCGAATCAATAATTTTTTAAATTAATTCAAACAGTAGAATTGGCCCGACATGAAGGCATTAGTGGACCAACAAAATTTCGGCCTCGTTGGATTGACACAGCTAAATTTATACCTCTAAATTCCCGTACTCTTCATAATAGTGTGTTAAATTTTTTTCACCCCCTCCTTACAATTTGCAGGTTGACATTTGATCCGTGGTAAGGGTTCGTTTACTCTTCAAGAGTGTCTTGGAATCCTTTCCCTCTCGCCTTCTTATAAATTTGTGGTTTTCAATTTGAGTCATACAATAGTATTAATATGATGATGGAGTTGATTCAATTTATATGAATTTGATGCTAACTTGTGGTCTCTCATTGATTATTAGGGGACTAAAGCTATTGAGGGCATCTACTTGGATATGTCTACAGTCATAGAGATACACTTAAATCCCTATACTTTCAAAAGGATGCATAAACTGAGATTCTTCAAATTCTATAGCTCGCTCAACAGAGATGATATAAACAAGGTGCATGGTTTTCAAGCTGTGGAATCTGTTTTC
The DNA here is from genome assembly GCA_035584115.1 of Cedrela odorata. Classification (NCBI taxonomy): domain Eukaryota; kingdom Viridiplantae; phylum Streptophyta; class Magnoliopsida; order Sapindales; family Meliaceae; genus Cedrela; species Cedrela odorata. The sequence continues at coordinate 1,229,355 of JAXCLQ010000010.1, read as the reverse complement.
ACTGAGCTGAAGTATCTTCATTGGCATGGATACCCATTGAAATCATTACCTTCAGATATTCATCCAGAGAATCTTGTTTCTCTTGAAATGTCTCATAGCAATATTGAACAACTGTGGAATGGTGTCCAGGTATAACATTATTTTTATACGGAATAACTTTCAACAACAAATTTTAAATGACATAGATACTAATTATTTCTGTTGATCATTTGTTTTTCTTTTATATTTCAGAATCTTGTTAAATTAAAGCATATAAATCTAAGTCACTCCAAGCGGCTAATAAAAATCCCAGACCTCTCACAGGCCCCAAACATTGAGAGCTTGAATTTAGAAGGTTGTACAAGTTTGCTTGAGACACAATCTTCTCTTCAATATCTAAGTAAGCTTGTTATCCTGAATCAAAAACACTGCAAAAGCCTAAAGAGTCTTCCAATTGGCACTCATTTGGAATCTCTTAAAAAGCTTTTTCTTACAGGCTGCTCAAATTTGGAAAAGTTTCCAGAGATTTCTTGTAATATAGAAGAACTGTTTTTAGATGGAACTGCAATTGAAGAACTGCCCTCATCAATTGAGTATCTGTCTAGACTATTTGTCTTCGACCTTGAAAATTGTTCGAGGCTTGAGAGTCTCCCAAGTAGCCTATGTAAGTTGAAATCTCTGCAATATCCCGATCTTTCTGGTTGCTCGAATCTTCAAAGATTGCCTGACGAACTTGGAAACTTGGAAGTTTTGTTGGAGCTAAAAGCTGAGAGAGTTTCTATAAGTGAAGTACCATTATCCATTGTATGTTTGGACAACCTATATAGATTGTCTTTTGAAAGATGTAAGGGTCAGCCTCAAATGGGTTTGCAACTGCCTATTTTGTCAGGCTTGAATTTTCTGACAGATTTGAATCTAACAACAGATTGCGGCATCATAGAGTTACCCGCCAGTCTTGGCCAGTTATCTTTACTAAGATATTTGTATCTGTACAGAAACAATTTTGAGAGAATACCACCAAGCATTATAAGCCTTACTAATTTGTATTGGCTTAGCTTAAGCTATTGCGATAGGCTTCAATCCTTACCAGAACTTCCATGCGATCTATATTTTATGATAGCACATCATTGCACATCACTGGAAGCATTATCGGGTTTATCAATTTTATTCGCACCTATGTCATGGAATTCAAAGGTATTTAACTTCGTCAATTGTTACAAATTGGATCGGAATGAGCTCAGAGAAATAGGCGAAGGTGCTCTTTTAAAAATTCAGCTTATAGCAACTGCATGGTGGAAAGAAAAGAACGAGGTGTCTTTAACTCTGTTTCTTAAGATGTTAATTATTATTCTTTTTTGCAAAAGAGAATCTGATGTTAAAATTGATAATTTCATATTGCAGGAATGTGAAAAAATACCTAGTGGTTGTATGTGTTTCCCTGGAAGTGAAATTCCTGACTGGTTTGGCTTTCAAAGTATTGGATCTTCTGTAACCCTTGACCTGCCTCTAGGTTGGTTCAATAATAACTTTGCTGGCTTTGCTCTGTGTGTTGTAGCATTTCCAGAATATCATGATGATGGCCAGGGTTTTCGAGTTGTCAGTGAATGCAAACTCAAATCAAAAGACTCGGATCTCTGGCATGATGCCCAAGGATTTTGGAAGGTTGGCACGATTTTTCCAGTACACCCCGATATATGGGTTCCGATCACGTATTCTTGGGGTACGATTTTCTCTTGTATTTAGATGGTTTTGGTGAATAACATTACTATGACAAGGCATGTTTCCAGTTCTATCTTGAGGATGTTAATTACAAACTTATAAAGTGTTGCAAAGTTACAAAATGTGGGATCCATTTATTATACACCCAAGATTTTGGGGATTCAACGAAAGACTCTGGTGGAACTTTCCTCTCTGACGAGGAAGATTATCAGGAACCACACACCAAAAGATTTAAGCATTGAACAAGTCTTGTGAAATTATTCTCTCACCGTTTTAATTTTAATTTTTTTTTAGAAAATTAAAGAGTCGAACATATTTTTATTTTATTTTATGTGAAAGAAGAAAGGCCGGTACCGACATCTCTTCTTGAATGTATTATTTTTCTTGGGTCAACTATTGCGTTGCATGTCATCACCTATTTAGACTTTAAGCCAATGAATTTATGCATTAGCTTCCTAGACATTTCCTACACCATTCAAAGTTCAACGCTACACGGATTCACACAGTAAACACAGAGACGAGAGAAAGAAAATAGTTCTGCGAGACCGAAGAATGACCCTAAAATTGCTGTTGTTTCAGATTGTGATCTTGTTATCATCTACCGGAAATATTTTGGCACAACCACCAGAATTATTACAATCTAATTCTTCGTCTAGTTTCTGCAGAAATGTTACCATTTTGTTTCCATTCGGAATCAGAGCAGATTGTCACTATATTCAAGGTTGGTTGGAAATGGCAGCGAATGCAAGTCATCGTCCAATATTAGATTTTCGACGCCAAAATGAAGCTATCAAAGAATATGCTGGCCTGGAAAACCCATATTTTTTCTTCTCCAAAACCAGAAGCGTCTGCGGAATCGCCACCATAGTCTGTAACGACCTTGCCTGTATGGCCTATCATCCAACTGACTTCGTTATTCGCCGCGGCCAGCGCCAGCTTCCTGGTATTATTGCCCTAGAGAATCCTCAAAATGTTCAGGAGATAATACAAGTTCCTGATCTGGTAGCGGATCCGGGAAAATACAATCATCCAAGGGAAAATCTGAGGAGAATTATCAGACACTCTAAACGAAAAATTCCAGTCAACAATATCTCTGGTAATGCTATCTTTGCTGGTTCTTCCTCTTCTTGGAGAAATAGTGAGTTGGAATTTGTTCCATATGAATTTATTGGAAGGCAAGGATGGGCGCGGTTCTTGCAAAGGTAAAACTACTATCAAAAATTATTTTATCAATCAAAAATTAACTGATGAGTTAAGATCATCTTATTTTATACAATTTTTTTAATTATTTAATCAATACATTTTCTAGGATTAAGTTTCAGATTCTAACCCTTTTATATTATAAGATTTAATCGTTATATTATTTGGTTAGTATATTTTGTTTAGTCATTTTGAACCAAATACTTTTTCAGTACTTTATCGATTCTGAATTTCAATGAATTGTTTGCTAAATTGAGTTTAACAGAATTCAATTGTTCAGAATTAACCTACATGGTTCATGTTTTCCTATATTTTGATTTTTGGAGATTATTTGGCAGATCCAGTGGCAATCTAGATTCGGAAAGTGGTCTTAGTTTTATCGGCTTTGGCAAGCTAGAATGGGAAAGTACTTATTTGATGTTGTTGGATATTTATCTACATGATACTGTATTTGATATCTCCATACCCTACACCGAAGGACTCAGCTTCTCAACAGGTTCTGAAAGCTTATCAGTTCAAACCTTTTGTGGCCTCTTTATAGGTATGCCTTTTGACCTTTTGAATTTCAAACCAAATGAGAGTTTGTTTTTTTTTTTTCACTACCAATACGTAGTTTAGATAAACTATGCTGAATTTGTGTCACCCTTTGAACTCCACCCAAAATTGGGAGATATCACACAGATTTTTTTGGGAATCGAACCCCAAGAAGTGAGTTTGCTGCCGGTTAAGAGTTCAAATCAGAGTTTGTTTGGTAGGACCATTGTGCTTCTAAGTACAACAGTTAAATGTTTGGTAAATACATATATATATATATATATAATATTTATCTCCCATTGCATACTTATACTTAACAAGTCACTTAGTAATTTTATTTCCTTGCTATTGAAGTTTTGAAGTCACAGCACAATAATATTAAATACAGTCTTAAAATATTTACAAACTTAGTTATTATACATACAATTAAAATTATCATTTGCATAGGGTTCTTGGAATAATGCTCATTTCGTCCTTCTAACTAGGTGTAATTTTCATTTTAATTTAATAAAAATTTTCTTGTTTTGTCGAGGTTTACTTTTTTTTAATTTAACTAGGTTTACTTAATCTGCTTGAGATACTTCTCTCGAGCTTCAATAGTATATACCTCCTAATATTCTTTGTTACGTTTTATTCTGAAGAAAATGATATATTTGTGTGTCAATGCGCTTGCTTTGGAAAAATCGTCATGAATTTTAGGATAAATAGACTTATGAATTTTAGGTCTCGTTTATAGTAAGGTTCCCAATAATTTGAATTTACCACAATATGAAAATCTGATATACATATAATGATACTATAAATCGAAATTGAAGGAAACCAAAGAAACGACACTTAATTCTGGCTCTCAAATAAAATTATTAAAATCACATTTAATTTAATATAGCATGAACAATAATAAATGTAAATTTGAAGTTTTAAACAGCAGATTTAGCCAAAATTTATACAATATTGCTGTCAAGGCCGAGTGTTTTGTAGATTTATATGCTAGGACAGGATTTTTCATGCCGAGTTAAACTTTTATCTGAGTAAATACACTCACTTTTGTGTTACAGAAGAGAAATCTTTTTTAGAACGATTCATTCTCACTTTTGACACTCTACCACTCTTTCTAAACTCTTGTGTACGTAGTTGCAAGTGCCTGTTCGCTCGGAGTGATCTTTATTTCCATTGGAAGATGGCTTTGTATCATAATAAAGAAAAGAAAAGTTATCAAACTCAAAGAGAAGTTCTTCAAAAGGAATGGTGGTTTACTTCTACAACAAATGTTAAATACATCTGATGGATTTGTTCTTGATAGATGCAAAATGTTCAATTCAAAGGAGTTAGATAAGGCCACTAACAATTTTAATGTGAATAGAATACTTGGTCAGGGAGGCCAAGGTACTGTTTACAAAGGAATACTGGAAGATGGAAGAATCATTGCAGTCAAAAAATCCAAAGTTGTAGATGAAGAAAAGCTTGAAGAATTCATTAACGAGCTTGTAATTCTTTCCCAAATCAACCACAGGAATGTTGTTAAGCTTTTAGGGTGTTGCTTGGAGACTGAGGTTCCTTTATTGGTTTATGAGTTCGTCCCCAATGGAACTCTTTTTCAGTATCTTCATGATCAAAACGATCAATTTCGGCCGACATGGGAAATGCGTTTGCGGATTGCCACAGAAGTTGCAGGTGCTCTTTCTTACTTGCACTCGGCAGCAGCCATTCCTATCTACCATCGAGACATCAAGTCAACAAATATACTCTTGGATGAAAAATGCAGAGCAAAAGTTGCAGATTTCGGTACTTCCAAATTTATTGCCATTGATCAAACTCATGTGACAACAAAGATACTAGGGACACTTGGGTATTTGGATCCGGAATACTATCAGTCAAGCCAATTGACAGATAAAAGCGATGTGTATAGCTTTGGAGTAGTGCTTGTTGAGCTTTTAACAGGAAAGAAACCAATATTTTCAACAACTTCACAGGAAAATATAAGTTTGGCCGCGTATTATGTTCATTTTATGAAGCGGAATCGTCTGCATGATATTCTTGATGATCAAGTGACGGAGTTGCTGGGAAAGAAAAATGATCAAATCATGGCATTTGCTAACCTTGCAAGAAGATGTCTAGACCCGAATGGTAAGAAAAGACCTACCATGGAAGAAATTTCAATGGAGTTAAAGGGAATTCGAGCATTGAAAAAGAAGAGATCAACAATGTTCAGTGAAATTATGAAGAGGTTGAGTTTTAAAGAAATAAAGTAAATAATTGAGGCTGGCCATGCTATTTCTACTCCGACAGGTTCTATTTTTGAGAGTGTAAGTCCAGCAACTTTTAATTATTATTATTACAAATGTTCTCTTTTTTATATGAGTATCAGTGACAGTTAGTTTAATTTCTAACAATTTTGAATTGATACAATATATTTTAGATTTAAATTTTACACATAAAAATAAATAAATGTGAGCTTTGTAAGTTGAATTGCAGATTCTTCTAACTAATTATACGCATAAGTTGCAAATTCTTGCCACGATACAATATTAGGAAATGAAAACTCAAGAGAGTTAATATTTAGCTCCATTTTTATCTAAAGTAGAATTTGATGGTTTATACTACAAAATTGGGATATAATAAAATAAAATATTAGGATTCTTTTCTGATTTTTTTTTTTTTTTATCATTGCCTTTTGAGTATTCAGTAATACATGATATAACTAATAATAAAAGATTCAGATTGTATTTTAATGAAAATTGGTAATTAATTTTATAATTTATTGAAGTTAATCGGTAACAATAAAAAATAAAAGATAAAAAATAGATATAATTAAATATAATATTATAATTAAATATAATATTAACTTACAAAATAATTCATTTATTATTAATTTTGTCTTATATTATTAAATCTTTAAAAATAATAATTAAAAAGATCTCGACAAAAATTTTAGTTCTAAAATAAAATGTGGATCTCAAATATGTCTATCCAAACAAAAAGTTAATTTTGGGCCTGATCCTAAGTTGGGCTAATATGCAATCCACATGGGCTATAGAAGTTTTGGTCGACCCAACTCACACCAATTAGTAAACCACTGAATATGAGTGTTCTGGTGAAGCTGATTTTGGCGGGTTAAGCTTATTGAGTCATCATATGTTTGACAGTGGTCAGTATATATAATCTTATTATAGTTCATTTGATGTGGATGTGTAAATGTGGGGAAGATTCTCTTAATTTAAACTTTTAACTTGAAATATTAACATAAATTATCGCATGCTGAATAATAGAAGTGGGATAATGTATCTTATCAAACGGTAAATTTCGTTCAATTTAATAAGTATTATTATTAACAAGAATCTCATATAAAGGGTTATTTAATAAGTATCAATCATAAACTCTAAGAATTGTCAACCATAATTTGTATTTTGTTATTTAGAATTCATACAAAGACTTATTTAATAATTATTAATCAATCTCGATTCGTATAATTTTTAAAATTAATTAATTTTATAATTTATTAAAATTGATAACATTTTATTAAAATATGCAAATGGCAAGTGAGGCTTATTGAATTGAAAATGAATGTCCCGTTCTAGTACTATATAATATTATTTCTTGATGTAGTGCATGGCCTTCAAATTCAATCCAACTTCCTGTATTCTTAATGTATTTCACAATAATAAAAAAAAGTGGTTTAGTTGACCTGCCTACTATTATCATATAATAAAAGACTATAAAACACTGACCTCATGACAAAAATATAAAATATTTAATGGTATTCATCACAAATTGAGCTACATCAAACGAGTTAACTTATTTATTTAAATCACTCTTTACCAATCTTTAAATTCCTAAAATCAAACTTTGTGTATATCCTCTCACATACCTCCTCTCTGGACCTTTTTTTTTTTTGGCATTTTAAATCCCAAGCAGGGAGAACATTTTGCTACTTGTGTATGCATCCTCAACAAAACTAGAGCAAACGAAAGAGAGAGAGAGATTGAAGAATGATTCTAAAGTTGGCGTTTCATATTATGTTGCTATTATTATGGCCATTAAACACTTTGGCAGAACAAGCAGCAGCACCATTAACAAAGCATAATACGCCATTCTCCATTGAATTTCCACTCGGAAGTGAAGCCGATCAGAATTTTAGCCGTCGGATTGAAATATACTACGGCCGTCATAAGCCCCAGTTTATCGAGAGCATTAATTTGGAAGTGCTAGAAATTTCGGTTGGCCAAGAAAAGTTGTTCTACTGCACCAAACATTGTTATACCTTCATACCTTCATCTCCCAATTTGTTTAATAAAAAGCAACACTGCAACGAATCTTTCTTTTTTTTCGAACGACAAGGGTTCAAAATCACTGTTTTAAAGAATTTTCAAGAAATGCACGCACTCGTTCCTGATGCTACAGATTGGAAGATATATAATTTGTCATACGATCTGCTTACCGGAGAAGCTACCTCTCCTGCTATCAAATTTTTCAACAAATGATTTGCAGATGTTCTCCAGGAAGAAGGTATATTAAAAGTTAAACTTCTCAACTATATTCATTATTATTTTTAGATGTTTTAGTTCTATAATGAAAAGGCAATCATGAACAATTTCGTCTATTTTTTCTGACAAGAATCACGTTACAAGCTATATAGCCCAAAATTCTGGAAAAAAAAAAATTACAACTTTTAAGTCAGAGTTTCAAATTGTGTATAAAATTTTTTAATTGTTGTATAAAACATTTTAATTTTTGTATAAATATTTTAATTTTGATGTTGTCGATTAGAGTGGTGTATATATGTCGCAGATTAATTTTATCTTTAATTTGTACATATTTAGCAGATTTTGATGATTGCAACCATCAAGATACCATTTTTCGTGGATCAATAGGGAAAAACTTGATGGTCTTTTACAGGTTTTACAAACCCTGGCTTCTGTTAGGTATGCCATTTTACCTTCTAACAATTTTAGTAATTTTAAGTATATTTGGTATTTAATAATTTTATTTTATACTTATCATAATTTTAAAATTACAACACCTCAGTTAAAATATATTCTACAAATGATGTTGTTTCACATTGCTGATAAACTGAGTAATTAAAAAAAAATGATGTGAAGGGAAGCGGTTCTTAAATGTCACGCTGCCGCATGCTTTTTGTTTCTTTCAAAATTGTCCCAGTCCTTTGATTCATTCAAGGTCTAAGCTGAGATCTCATGTTCAGATAGATATGAAAATTTGAGAGATTCTCGCAAGCTGAGGATTAATTTTTTTGTAGGTTAACATCGAACACTCATTTTTTTACATAAATTTCTTATATTATTTATAAATTATTAAATTGATCTATATTAAATATAGCTGAGAATATATTTCACATATGTACTATAATGATGCATTAAGTTTGTATTAATTGAAAATGCATTGATTCAATATTTAAAAAATTGTATATTTGATATATGCATTAATTACTTATCTTATACTACTGGCATAGCACTTGGAGCTTGCCCTATATCCATCGGAAGATGGCTGTGCATCATAATAAGGAAAATAAAAGATATCAAAGTCAAAGAGAAGTTCTTCAAAAGAAATGGTGGTTTACTTCTGCAACAAATGCTGAATTCGTA
>JAXCLQ010000010.1:1173175-1194603 GCA_035584115.1 Cedrela odorata | reverse complement strand
ACGCTTGTGATTTCTTTAATTTTTATCATTATTTTTACTACTGTAGTTGTTGAATATCTCTTCGATGATTTCTTTATTTGGGTGGTGAACATGTATATTGTCGTATTCACATGATCATATAGTACAAAATTAATGTTTAAATAAAATTTATTATTTTTATGTAACTTATATCCATTTTGTTAGTTATTTAATTATCTTTTACTTAATAAAAATTATGAATTTTTTTTTTTTTTGTTTCATCAATGTAACAATGGTTAATCAAGATTTTCGGTAATGCAATACAATAATCTCCTTAATTGTTGGCTCTCAAAAGCTTCGATCACCATTATTTCTTTAACTATTGAGATATAATTTTATAAATAGGTAATTAGCAATATCAATATAATTTTATTTATAATTATAATAATTTAATTATATTATATTTAAACAATTAATTAATTAAAGATACGATAAATATTAGGAATTCATGTTATAAATATCGAAAACTATCAAACTAAACTGATATTTTAAAAAAAAAAAAAAAAAAAAAAACTAATGCCTCATCAAATCTTTACACCAATAAATGAAAAACTCATCGAGGTTTCAGATACACTTATTCAATACCCTTCATGAATTTGCTAAGCATTGGTTTCTTCTTTGTTGATCTTAAAAACTTGAGAGATTTAGTTAATTTCGTTAAACAAAAACAATTGTGCCTTTAAACTTATTTCTATCTTATCTTAATATCAACAAAAATAGAAGTTAAAATTTAGTAAAATTCTTTTAAATTTGTTAAAGAAGAAAGGATATTTTTATTTATTTTACTAAAAAAAATATTATAAGTAGAAGTTAAAAACTAGTAAGAGTAATAAATTATAAATATAATATAAGGAATGTAAATAATGTTTAACAAAAAATAAATTATATTAATTTAAATATATATTTTGTCTTTTTATGTAATTTTATATAAAGTTAAAATTGTAAATAAATAAAAAAGATAGGTTTTAAAAGGATTTTAGAGGGGTTTCAATAGCATCACTCTTTATCATTTATCTAGCTTTCATCCTTACTAATGCTATCCAATTTCATTAACAAAAATTAACAAATTTGCAATCTTTTATTATTATACCCCTAAGTTAATAAAACCAAAAGAATTTGAAAGAATCAAATAAATTAGGATTTATTTGAGTTGTTATAATTTTATTATATTCAAATATGTAATTTTTTTTCGTAATATGTTGTGTTTTTTAATACTGTAATATTAAATTAAAACACTTATCTTTTATGATATGGAAAATTTGAAATTATTGTAACACATCGAATCTTTGGATGTTATGAGATAAGAAGTGAATATAATTTTTAAGTTAAAATTTACTGAATTTTTGAAGAGTTTGCTACAAAAATTCTAAATCATTGTAGCACATTGAATCTTTGAATGCTAGGAGATAAGAAGTTAATATAATCTTTAAGTTAAAATTTAGTTGAATTTTAGAAAATTTTAATACAATTTTTATGTTTATTGTAGGTTCTTAATTTTAATTTTAATTTATATATATATAATTATATTTATTAAATTAGATTATAATCCTTTAAATTAATATTAATTTACGTAATTGATTTTGTAAATTAATTAAATTTATAATAATAAGAAGAACATTGAAGAACACACAAAATAATAAAATTTATAACTAATTTTAAAGTTCCAAAAAGTATAACTCAAACCCAACTAAACTAATTTTAATTGATTTGGTTTAATTTGAGTAGGATTGAATTGAAAAATAATTAATTAATTTTTTTGGGCCTGGGTTGGGTTACATGGTTTATATTTTGCTAACAAAAGGACGAATTTAGACAATTGGTAAATTTGTAGACTTGTTTATTCTTTTTAGAAACAATAAGGACTGATTTGATAATTGACCTTAATAAAATATAAAAGTTCGTAAACACAAAACGACACCGCTTCATCCGTTGAGCTTAATTTTTAAGGGTACAAGTATTATAATCATAACAAACAAAGACAGTTAATATCGAACGAAACGTTTGTACTCTTCGAAACCTTTATAAAACAGCACTCGCTTCCTCTACTTCCCTCCTTTTCCTGGATTCATCGAATTCGAATTTCCAAGGTTCGTTCACACAACATCCTTCTTTGTCTTAATTTCATATTTTTTATTTAAAATTTTTGTCTTAAATTGTTTTAATTTATTTGATTCTTAAAGACTGTCGTTTTCTTTTGATAGCGGGCCAATTGATTGACCCAGAAAGAAAATCAACAAGAACTAACTGAATTTCTTCTCCCAGAATCTCAAAGTTGCTTTTTTTCCCCTTTATTTATTGTTTCTAGTTGATTCTAGGGTTTTTTGAAACTTATTGTTTAGCTCCTTAAACCACACTTTTATTTGATTTTTATTTCTGGGCTTCTGGTATTTTAAAGCTCTGTTTGTTTTTGGGGAAATTTCTTTTATGCTTTAGGGTTCTTTTATTGTCCTAAGAGATGATTTTTCAGTATTTCAATGAGTTACACTGAAGTTGAGTTTCATATGTTCGAAAAGATTAAATTTTATGTAATTTGATGTTTATGAATCTGTGTTCTTGAATTGAGTTAAGCTTAGAGACAGCATGTAAACACATATTAAGGGAGTTGTAATGAGTTGCTTTTCTTGAATTTCGTTTCTTTTTCTTTTTTAGCTAATGCATTGATATACATATTTAGCTTTAATTGTGGTTGCTTGTAGTGTACAAGGATATACCAATCTTGGAACTTAGAACATGAAGCGAAAGCGAGGGCACAAGAAAGGAAAATCAAAAGGGGCCCCTAAGGCAGTTAAAAATGAGGCAATACCAGTTGTTAGTCTAAATAGCACGGAAGATGATTCTAATAATGGGAATGAGTATGGAAATGATGAATATGAGTCAGTGATGGAGGTTGACACGCCTTCTTCGACTGGGACTGACCTGCCATTGAATGTTGTAAGTATAAATCCTGATGGGTCAGTTGATAAGGCTTTAGGAAAACCAGTTGGGTGCGTGAAAGTGAAGTTGAAGGCTCCCAAAATGTTGGAGTCTACGCATAGCGATACTGATAAGAGTAGCTCGCAAATAGGTTTTGAGAGACAAGGTGGAACTGGTGAGGGAATGGAGGATAGTGCTATTTCATTGGCTGAAATGAAAATGGGTGTTTTGGGGAATTCATCGAAGAAAGCCGGGAGCATCAAGATTAAATCATCGAGGGTCTTGGGTAGTTCAAGCGTTGGTAAATCCGGTGATGGTGTGGCGGCAAAAAGTGAGAGTTCTCGTCAAAAGCAACTTAAGACACCTCGTATGGAGCATAAGTATAATAAGGAAGAACTACATGCTGCCTCAGCGGTATGTTGGGAATTTTATATAAATAGCCACTGAATTTCGTTGATTGTGCTGTTGTGTGTGTGTGTGTGTGTGTTTTCTTAAAAAATCAACTGCCTATTTCTGAATGAAAGATGATTAATGTATTTATACTATAATCTGTTCGTCTTTACAGGTGATTAAGAAAGTAATGAAAATGGATGCAGCTGAGCCTTTTAATGCCCCTGTGAATCCTGAAGCTTTGGGAATACCAGTAAGTGTAAATTGCTAGGAATAATTCTTTTGGAACCTCTTTACCTCTGTTTTTTCTATATATTTCTCTAAGCAGAGGATTTTCATATCAAGAGCTCTGTCAAGAGAGCTGTCAAGAAGGTTGGAGCTCTTGTACTTTCTCCAGTTTTGGCTGATGTTTATCTTTGACGTTTGGGTGATAAGTAGCTTTGAGTTTTTGACATTTCTTTCTTAATCACAAGCCTTGTATACTCCATGGTGCATGAATTTATAATGTGTACTTGATTACTTAGGAATTTTGCAAATTTATTCAATCATAATTGTTTCACTGAGAAGTGCACCTGTCGGGTGTTTCTTCTTTTAAGTGTTCCCTAATTCTTGTCAATCATAAGGATTGTTTCTCTTTCTTTCATTTCATTTCATTTCTTTTCGTTTTCTCTGCTTGTTGAGTGGATGGGTCTAATGTGCTTATTTTGATGTCACAAAGTTCTTCATAATGTTGCAACATATATATTTTATTTGCTTTAATAAGATTTTTCTTTCTTTAATTTGGATCCGGGTACTATTTGGAACCAGGATTATTTCGATGTTATAGACACCCCAATGGATTTTGGAACAATATGCGGCAATCTTGAAAATGGTAATAAGTATATGAATTCAGAAGATGTCTACGAGGATGTACAGTACATTTGGGAGAACTGTAACAAGTATAACAACAAAGGTGACTACATCTTGGATCTTATGGAACGGGTACAGAAAAATTTTATGAAGTATTGGACTGCAGCTGGGTTATACAATGAGCAGTCAAGTGGAACTACAGGTGAGAGTTTCGCGTTTATGCTTTTTCCTAGTTAATGCCTTTTGATATTATTCACTATGCTGAATTTATGTATGCACTTGATTGTCACTCCTATGAATCTCGAATATCACTTGCTGGATTAGCATTATTCATTTCCCTTGTATTAGGCATCGAAGACATTCAAGACTTTGCTCAGTCAAGTCAGGGAAAAGTACAAGCTAAAGGTGCTCAACCAAAGCAGAAGCCAGGAAAGCGTCATGGGTATGTTTGTACAGAAGCATTTTCTTTTTGGTGAACGTTTTCTTACTGTCATTATTATATTAAATTTAGAATCATCTAATTTTTTTCAATTTTAGAGTGTCTTAGTCTGCATGGATTAGAAATTGCACTTGCTGCCGAAAGAAAAAATTAGTGATGGTGAACAAAATTTATGTTGTTCTTTAAGTCTTGATGTCTGAGCTTCACTAGAGCTAACTTGGCTGAGTTCATCATTGTATTTTCCTATATGAAACTTTATATTTGGTTTACTGTGATGAGGAATAAGGAACTTAATGTTTTTATATTTGTTTAAGCTCTGGTTTTCCATTAAGCTTCAGTGATGAGTCACTTTGTAGACATTAAGTTTATGGAAATTCCTGGTGACTTCGAAAACTACAGTACAGCACTATATTTTCTTAAGAAGTGTTCATCTGGATAGTCTTTATACTGCTTTAGTGTTTTCCCTATCAGTAAAGTTTTTCTCATTTGCAGAAGGCGCCATAAACATGATTGTTTATGTGCTATTTGTGTTCTAAAGCGCCGCAAAAGGGAGCGCGAGGAGAGTTCTCGTATTGCCAAAAGTCAAATTGGTGTTGCTGAGGCTCAAGAATTAAAGCAAGAAGTAAATTAATTATTTTGATTGATGGTCATTCTCAGCATTTTATTGATAAAATTGTTGATTTTCACTTTATATTTGCAAATCTTATAGTAAATTTGAAATTTGAAATTTGTTTGTTACTGAAACTTCATATTCTCTCTCTTTTTGCCCCCTCCTTCATTTCCTTTCTGTCCTGCGTTGGTTCTCTTGCAGACTGTAATAGTGTTAGTCTTCAAAGTAATGTGGGAAACTCAATATCCTAGAAACCAGGTGGACCATGTAAATATTGTACTTTTAAGAGTCTAGGACGTGGATATTAAATCTGTAAAATGTATATACAGATATAATTTAACAAATTACAATTAGTTGCTAGACACTGAACTTCAGACCTTTTTTTTCTTGGAAAACTAAGGTCTCTTTTGGATCTCCATGCCCTTTTGATTGTGCGATAGTAGTTAGCAGGAAGATTCCCGTTTCCCCAGAAAACGTTATGTAGGCAACTGTGCTTTGCTTATATTTTGAAATGGTATGTACTATGGGAGTCCGAAGGCATATGTAGTGTTTCACACCAGAGTCAAGTAGTGTTTCACACCAGAATCAAGTATTTAGGATCTGTCAGAAATTTTAATATAAAATGTAATTCAATATTTCTTGCAAGCAGTAATATATTTGCACAGAGGCCAACCTGAGAAGATTCTTAATAATTTTCATGTAACAAAATATGGCTGTCCGATGGATTTAGAAAATGCTACATAAGAAAGACTTACTAGAAAGAGAGCTTAGGTCATGTATATATGTATTTGAGAGTGCAATCTTCTAAAAGGAAAATTTACTTTTTTGCTTCTCTGTTCTTCTCCTTTTCATCGTTTTATAAAATATGAGCTTGTAATCACGTTCTAATTGCCTTTTTTTTTTTTTTTTGCTCTTTTGAATCTCTATATAAGGAATCTTCTCCTGTAGAAAGTCCTCATGGTGATGATTCATCATCAGATATGGATGAATCACAAGACCTTGATGGGGATGTTGAGGTGGAAGGGAAAAGAGAGGAAGTTAAAATGGAGGGGAAGCATGAGGACAGGGAGGATGAGCAGGACGATGAAGACGATGAGGAGGATGAAGAGGAGGAAGAAGAAGGAGAAGAGAACGAGATAGAGATTCAAAGGAAAGGAGAGGATGAAGCCCCAGAGCAGTCAAAAGGAGAAGAGCTCATGAGACGAACTGAACTAGGAAAACCACAGAAGTCTGCCAGAGTCCAAACTCATTCTCAGGAGCATCATGAAGAAACTGCTGGTGTTCAGAAACAAGAACAGAAGGTACATCTGTATATTTATGTATAGCATTGCGCGTATGATAGTTTACCTTAATAATCTCAGCGCCTATGAAGAAATTATGTATATTTAGGAATGTACTGATGCAATTGTTTGATGTGATTACAGAATTCTCAAGAATGGGAAGAAAAAGCTAAAATGTACTATAACTCTAATTCCGAAAATCCCATGCTTCTGAATTTATGCGGAATTCTCTTCCCCAAAGATCCTAACTCTGTCTGGAGCGGACCTCATTCTCTGGTTCAGCCAAAGGTTTCTACTCATGCTAACTCCATTCATGCAGCTATCGAGAGCTTCATGCAGTAGCTAGTCAGCACTCTTAGATGTAAGCCATTTTAAAATTTTTCCCTTTTCGGCTAATTTAGCGAGGGATCAGATGTGACTTACATTTAGCTGATTCAAGATTATGTTGTGTAAAAAATTATTTGTATCTGCTCTTACTTAGTATAGATGGTTTGAAGCAGTTTTGTATCTAAATTATTGAAGGTAATAGACAGAAAACAAAAGCACTTTAGTTCATTTTCAGAAGTGCTTAAGCTAGTGGGAAGCATGTCCAATATATGGATTAGCATAAAAAAAAATTCTGAGATAGTTTCATTTTTTGACTTTGTGATGTGCTGTGGCGCTTGTTGCTTCATCCTGGAGCTGCTGATATTTTTTCCCATCTTCGTACTTTAATATGTAATGTGGTTTGGTGGTAATATTGTTTATATTTTTTTTTTATTATATATGATATTAAAATTTAGAAATCGTGAAAGTAAAATAAAATATTCTTATTAATTTTTAAAGCATTGCGTATATGTTCGTATAGAATAATAAAATAACATATCTCATTTGGAGAATTGTCAGAACCTGAAATTGAAAATATGGTTAAGGAAGCGAGTTTCATGCACAGAGGGATCAATTTAAAAGTTGAGACATTTTAAATCCAAAATGATTACCCTTGTAACTTGACGTATTTTATTGCAATTACGCATGTTAATTGTAAATCTTAATTCTGAATTTATTAAATCTTATACTTCTATTTAAATAGAAATTTAGAATTAGAACCTTCCAAAAACCCTAAACCCTTGTAGTAAAAAGTTTGCCAGTCAATTCAAAAACCTCCATTGATCGACGTTTTACTGATGGTCACCATTACAATTCTCCGCTCCTTACGCGCCGTGACGTGTCCTCTGCCTCCTACAAATGTCTACATCTTCGTAACAATTGATCTACTAATTGTTTCGTTTTATAAAGTTCCTGCATTCGGTTTGCTTTTATGATTTTTGTTTTTTGATCAGCATAAATTTGCCCTTGTCTTTAGAGTTGTGTTTTGAATTTGTTCTTGAGGTAAAGGCGGTTCCTTTCTACGTCAAGCCTGCAAATTTCGGATTTTTTTCTTAATTTTTAGACTCTGACCCGTTTTTAGAATTGTGATTTCTATCAGGTTTGATTTTAGTTAATGGTTTTCGGCATGTGAAACTGAATGTAGGTTTTTGTGTTTGATTCTGAAGCATGAAAGTGATGAAATTCACTTGTTAAAACACTGATGACACATATCAATTCTGTTTAGTTACTGCATATAGAAACTTACTTTGTGCAAAAATTTCAAAGCGGTTGGCCAACCGGTACCTAGTCTGATTCTTAATTTCTTACTATTTCTCGTAAAAGAATGTCAGGTGCAACAAAGCATCTCTTGTTGAAGATGTTTCTAGTGTACTTGATGCATAAGTTTCTTAAGAAAATTTATCATTGTCTAGTTAATCTGCTTTTATATTTTCTTCTATTGTTTGTGGATTCATGTTGCACAATTGGCATGAAATGTATTGTAATTTGTAAGTTGAAATTTGTGAATTTTTGGGATTTTAAGTGCCAGTTTAATTTACTGTAATGTATGTTAGTAGTTTCGTTGACAAAACATTTGTTCGTATATGAGCATAAATGCTTTCGCAGTTGACTGGCAACGTTAAGCCCGCCTGGGCACCTTCCAATCTGGATAATGGTTGGGCTAGTTTGAAAAGACCTTTCAGGTACTGCATGTCTGCCTGGTTTCATTTTGGGTTTTGTTAGTGTCTTTTGTAACTTTCATGTTAATTCTCCTTATTACAGTTCGAAACCAGGTGGGGATGATGTTATTGGGATTGATTTGGGTACCACCAATTCATGTGTTGCAGTCATGGAAGGAAAGGTAAGACTGTCTAATGTTCCGCATATTGTACTTTCAGTTATTTCTAAAATTTTCAGTGGCTGAAGGTTATTTCTGATGTACTTTTGAAATTTTGTGTAGAATCCTAGTCATTGAAAATTCAGAAGGAGAACGGACCACACCATCGGTGGTAGCTTTCAACCAGGATGGGGAGTTACTTGTGGGTACACCAGCAAAATGTCAGGTTGTGACTAAATCATTTAACACACTCTTTGGAACTAAGCGTTTGATTGGTAGACGATTTGATGATACCCAGACTCAAAAAGAAATGAAAATGGTTTCATTCAAGATAGTCAAGGCTCCCAATGGAGATGCATGGGTCGAAGCCAATGGGCAGCAATCTTCACCAAGACAGGTTGGTGCCTTTATTCTGAACAAGATCAAAGAAACTGCCGAGTACTACCTTGGGGAGTCTGTTTCAAAAGCTGTGATCACGGTTCCAGCTTACTTCAATGATGCTCAGAGGCAAGCAATAAAGGATGCTGGTAGAATTGCCGGTCTTGCCGTGCAGAGAATTTTCAATGAGCCAACTGCTGCTGCGCTTTCCTTTGGCATGAACAACAAGGAGGGCATCATTGCAGTTTTCGATCTTGGTGATAGAACATTCGATATTTCGATCCTGGAGATTTTTAATGGTGTCTTTGAGGTATAAATTGTTTGATAATCTGAAAGGTTATGTTTGTTTGTTAGTCCATTGCTTGACCGAGTCATGCTTATAATTATCTCGTCTAGGTGAAAGCAACAAATGGTGATACATTCCTGGGAGGAGAGTATTTTGACTATGCTGTGTTAGAGTTCTTGGTGAGTGAATAAAAGAGGACTGATGGAATTGATCTTTCAAAAGACGGGCTTTCCTTACAGAGGCTTCGTGAGGCAGCTGAGAAGGCGAAAATAGAACTTTCTTCAAAATCCTGGACTGAAATCAATCTTCCATTTATCATTGCTGATTCATCAGGTGCAAAGCATTTGAATATCACACTGACCAGATCTAAATTTGAAACTTTGGTCAATGACTTGATTGAGAGAACTATAGCTCCTCGCAAGAACTGATTGAAAGATGCAAACATCACCATCAAGGATGTTGACGAGGTTCTTCTCGTTGGAGGCATGAGTCGCGTGCCTAAGGTACAAAAAATTGTTTCAGAGATCTTTGGAAAGATCCCAAGCAAAGAAGTGAATCCTGATGAGGCAGTTGCTCTTGGAGCTGCAATTCAAGGCGAAATTCTCCATGAAGATGTCAAAGAGTTGGTTCTCATAGATGTTACTCCTCTGTCACTTGGTATTGAGACATTTGGAGGTATCTTCACTAGAATGATCAACCGGAACACAAAAATTCCAACAAAGAAGAATCAGGTGAGTGATATTTAAATTTTATTTTGGCATAATAGTACAAGGAGTGTTGTCTGTTATGCTATGATGTATTATTCATTCTGACTGGAGTCACTTTTCTTTGCAGGCGTTCTCGACAGCAGCCGACAGCCAGACTGAGGTTGGTATCATGATACTTCAAGGTGAGCATGAAATGGCATTTGACAAGAAGTTGCTTGGAGACTTCGAACTTGTGGGCATTCCGCCAGCTCCTAGAGGCATACCTCGGATACAGGTCATGTTTGAAATTGATGCCGACGGTATTGTCACTGTTTCGGCCAAGGATAAGTCCAGTGGCAAGTATCAGGAGATCACCGTTCACTCATCTGGACGATTGTCAAAATCTGAAATCGAGAAGATGGTTAAGGAAGCCGAGTTGCTAGCACAAAGGGATCAAAAAAGTAAGCTTTAATTTTGATGAGAAACAATGCAGTCACCACTATCTACAGAATTGAAAAGAGCTTAGGAGAGTATAGAGAAAAAATTCCCCTTGAAGTTGCCAAGGACATTGAAGATGCCGTGGCAGATTTGAGGAAGGCAATGGCAGGTTATAACATCGAGAAAATTAAGGCCAAGATTGATGTCGCAAACAAAACTGTCTCAAAGATTGTCGGTAACTTATAAATTTGCTTCTACCCAACGAATTTGTCATTTTATGACTAAATTTATTTAAACAGATATTTAATATTTATTAAATTAAAATAAATATTTATATTTAATAAATTTTTTATCTTTCAACTACATTTGTATTTTTTTTATTTTAAGATCACTTAATTTAGTTCATAATTTTTATAAAAGAATATTTTTAATTATAAATCCAATCGTTTAAAAATTATAGTAATTAAAACAAATTAATTTAATTACTACATACATATACACATTCAAATTTTAAAAAATAACATTATTTTATTATTTTAAAAGAAATTCAAAACCACCACTTAGGAAGAAATTTATTTTCTTTTTTTAATAAGAAATAAAATAATTTCAAGTAAAAACAAAAAATATTTTTACAAAATCAAAGGTGTTTTATTTTTCAAATTGTAAATATTCACACACACATATATATATAAAAGAGATGTTAAATGTCAAGCCCTTAACTCTCAAAAACTAAATATAAAACAATACTGTCAAATTCTCTAGTTAACATTTGTAATCATTTTCTCTATTTTTTAATAAAATATTATTTATTTCTTGTCAATAAAAAAAATGAAACAATGGTGAACAACATAATGTCCAAATAACACGTAAAGGAACTAAATTATTTTGTTACTTTTATTAGAATAAAAAAAATATGTATTTAAAAAAACTAAATATCCACGACTAGTTATAACGGATACTCGCAAATATTTATTTACATCAGTACCTATATCAAATTTGTTACAGATTTTTTTTTTTTCAAATTTATTAAGACAAATCAAACTCATCCCTTTAAAATTGGGTACTAGCGGGACAACGAGTACGCAAGTAAAATAATCATCTCTAGTGGTAGTTCTGCTTTTGGAGGTTAGAAAGGAGGTAAGGAAGTGAGTTTTGCAACTTAGGTAGTAAATCAAATGGACCTAGTCTCAGCACTGAAAGAGAAATTTATTAACCAACTTTGATCTTGGTTTTACTAGCTTCTATACCTATTTATCACTGATCTTTTCTGGGATCAAAGAAAAGAGAAGAATAAAAAAGTTGGTGTTTTAGATCCAATTTTGTGTAAGATAACAATACCAAAATGGAAGCGAAAACTGGCAGAGCAATATTGCATTAGATTTCGTGTTTTCTTGCACAGGGATATCAAGTGTTTGGAATGCTCCAAATATAATAATTTTTTCATTGTTATTAGTAGAGCTAAGACCCCATCAGCCACAATTTTTTTCTGGCTTCACTCACAAAAGTAGATTTCTCTCCATAATTTTGAAATATTAAGAATCAAATATTGAGTAATTATTATTAACTCTCAAATCAAAACCATCGGCAGACAAACAGACTTAGTTGAATGCAGAATTTAACTGTTTAAGTTTCAGCCAATTCAATGACTTGAAACTCAGACTAAATTGCAATGCTGCAGCTCATCCGTGAATATTTGGAAAGGGCACAGTTCTGTCAATCATGCGTACATTTTTCAAATATCGACTGAGCAACCTCATTCACATAATCTGTTTACTAAATTATATAAACCACATGGATGTAAGTTATGTCTTGAAATGAAAGACTATTCCGAATCAACTTCAACTATATACCTTACGGAGAGTCCAATCCTGATGCTTGCTTTAGCACATGCAAATCAGACATCAAAGCGTCACACCAATCACAAATATTCATCCCAAGAATTGATCACATGTTTCCTTTTGCCAAATCAAAACAATTTCTACGCAAAAATCGAAGGGGATTTTTCAAACACACCAAAATTATTATAAACTAGTCCTTACTTAATATACAAACGCAGCACACCCCTAATTATCGTTCGAGATATCAAACGACGTAGAAAAAGATGCTTTCTATCTAAAACATCATGCTGCATCTACAAGATGCTTCCTAGATTCACACACCCTTTTCCTCGCTAGGAAAACCTGAGATAAGGCTTGATTCAACCAAAGAGGTCAATATCTTTTTTTATTGCTGACAAGGACTATTGAACAAACTCCTGGTAACCCATTAATTCAGATGTCTCTTCCTGCTTACTGGAGCCAGAGATGTTTCAGAAGAGTCCATGGTATCTGGTGGATCTTGGGGCAGATCATATTTCACATATCCAAGGTAGAGTCCACATGCTGGGGCCATCGGAGGGGTAGCAGTCACAGTTTTTGCTTTCAGGATTCTTTCAACTAAAATAATTCATTTTACATAAGATATGAAAAAAGTTAGTTCACAACAATACTCTGATAAACTACCCTTTTTTTCATGAACAAGATATGCTACACAAAGACGCAGACTCACCATCGGAAAAAGATAATTCTCCAGTGCCCACAGCTTTCAGAACCCCAACAATGAGTCTAACCTGTTCATCATTGACAAGAAATTGAACTGCTCAACTGGTGATCTCGAAAATCATTTTCTTTAACATCACAATTTGAATTGAACTATGGCACATTCCAACAATTAAGAAGATGAAATTAACAATTACCAAATATACAGCAGTACTTCTATAAAAGCAATATGTGAAAAGGACATATATTGCAACTAAAAAGCACCAAAATTGTTAATTGTTCCAAATTTGCTCAAACTTTTTTAAGTTTGAAGCATAATTCAATATGTGCTTCCTCAATAAAGTATAGTAATTTACCATCCTCAAAAGTGGATCATTAGCATAGATCAACAAAAATATAACAGCACAAATAATGACTTAAAGATGGGTAGAAAATAAAAACAGGCTA
This sequence comes from Cedrela odorata, assembly GCA_035584115.1. Lineage (NCBI taxonomy): Eukaryota > Viridiplantae > Streptophyta > Magnoliopsida > Sapindales > Meliaceae > Cedrela > Cedrela odorata. Next base: position 1,181,150 of record JAXCLQ010000010.1, on the reverse strand, counting down.
GTAAAAATCAGACACAGAAAGGCATAATACCAACCTGGTGGTAAAGAAAAGAGCGTGCACAAACTCTGATCACGTAGCAATGATGTTTTTTCCTTATACCGAATATATTGTGTGGCCCTAACTTATTGCCGTTGGATATGGAACTAAGCACAAGGTCATTTTCAGATTTGATGGAGTACACACTGGAATCATCATTGATTATATTGTTTAGGTCCTTTTCCAAAATTGTAGGAAAGAAAGCAGTTGAAACCTCCTCAGAAACATGCAGCTCCTCTATAGTTCTGATTGGAGAGAGTGCCTAAATCATCAAGAAATGGCTTAAAAAACTTATTGTGGAAAAAAAAAAAAAATCGTTGATTGGTAATATTCAAATCTACTGATAGGCCTTTAGCAGCAGTCTATGAGATCAGAAAATGCCCCACCAAATATTTATTAGTGTCTAAAGTAAAGGTATCAAATCAACCACAAACACAGAGGGAAAAATTAACACAAACCATTCAGGTATGAAAAACAACCTGGCATCCCGATGACCTGAAGGAACTAAAGTCATGACATCCAACAAGAACTTTGCATGCCTCCTGCATTAATGTCAATTATCAAATAAAAGTATTAATTGAAGCTAAAGATTTGAACAAAATTACAATAATAATAATAAACATAATAGTTAACAAACCTGCATAGCACAAAGATTTAGCTCCTCAGGTATGCACCATGCCCTCTCTTTCTCAAAAACAGACACAGGTTCTGGCCCAGACAGTATGCGATACAAGTACCTAAAGAAATTATTTGACAACATGTTTCAAACAGTTAAAAAACCTTCAGCATTCAAGTTAAGAGATATATCACATGAAAGCATAGATTAGAAGTCAGGGTAGGGGCTATTTGACAACAAATTTTAACATTTAATTAGAGTTCAGAGGTAACAGAAAAATAAATTAAAGAAAGGATAACAGAAGTCAAAATCATTTAATGGTGTGCATATCCTTAATGCGTAAAATACCTACATTCGCTCTTGAGCTCTAAATCTTGCATGAAAGTCAGCTGGAACACATCGAACATCAGTGATCATAATATCACCTTCAGTCTTCTAATAAGGACAAAAAATTTGTCAGCATCTGCATGAGATAATTGGAGAAATCCTAGCTGGACATGATTTTGGGCCAAAATTCAAAAATTCCATATTCATTTCAAATTCTAATAAGAAATCTGAACTGAATCGACATTATTTCAACATTGAGTTCACACAATAACAAGAGTTCACTTTTGTAGCATGCTTGCTTGAAAGTGAAAAGCAAAGTACAATGACACGCATTCAACAGTTTAGTAATAGAGAAATAGAGAGCTAAACAGCCACAATTTCTTATGTTGATACTAAAACTTCAGACAATTATATGAAAACAAACCTTTAAGAAACGGTTCACAGCTTTCCTAACCACAGTAGGTTCATGAGGCGGTAACTGTATTTCAAAACAGAAGAAATAACGATTCGAAGACCATATGTTAAGCAGAGTGAAGTAGATGACGATTCAAAATATTCACACAATTCACAGACGGATACTTATTAAATTTTTAATCACGATGTAAAGCCATGATTTTACACTATGTAACAATTAATTAATTTTTTTTAAAAAGAATTAATTAACTAATAATTTGACAAAGATGTGAAATTCTTTTATTAAAACAACAAGCTAACAAAAACTATCAATATTGGGAGTTCCGATCAAGCAAGCTCCAAATGATGAGTTCCATATGCTAAACATATAGAAAGCAAATCAGGCTTACTCTTTTATTAAAAATAAAATAAAATAAAAAAGTTATTTGTGAGCAACATACCACTACACCAGGCTTCCTTTTGCTTATGCGTTCAACGTCTGCATGGCAAACATTTGACACAGCATGTACTCCAGCATCCTACAGGAATAAAGAAAAAAAAAAAAAAGAATTGATGTCATGCCACAACATCCAAAGAGGGGGAGTAAAAATTAATGTTCTAAGTTCTTGTTATGAGCACAAACGATAATGTAACAAAGAGAGAACGAGAGAGCAAACAGAGATAGAAACAAGCATCTGAAACAGTGTATATGAGATCACATCAATTAACATCCACATTCGTACCAAATCGCACGTTATGTAAGTACCAGAAGATCTTTGAACAAGAGATTCAAACACCTCAAAATTTATTGAAACAAAACAATACAATCATATCATATATGCATTATTTTTTCTGTCCCATAAATCCTTCACTGTTGCATCAGATTCAAATCCAGTCACTGCTGCTGGATCCTATAGTCTTAAACAATCACAAAATTCTCTGTATATAATATCTCAAGCAGGTGTTCGTTGTATTATAAGTATATCACTAGTTCAATCAAGCACAGGATCAAAACCAAAGTAGTAATCAGTAAGTAGCAGAACAATATACTTACAGTTCGACTGGAGAGAGAGATTGAAACCGGCTGCCCAATAAATTTACAAAACGCCTCCTGCACAAACAAAAATAAATCCTTTATAGCTAAATGTAAACAAACCAAATGAAATAAATGAATGTGTTATTGGCATTTTTATTTCTTTCATACATAACCATTCATATTTATAACAACTCGAGTACTTTATCTAAAATAAATTTTACTGTCTTCTTATGGCTTTGGGATGCGCTTTTGGTTATTTCAACTAGACAGCATAAAATTAAACACAAAAATGATTCTCGTTAACTAAAAGTATTTGTTTAATAAGATTTTGGGAATGATTTTAACCCAAATGCTTCCACAGAAAGCGGTTTTTGATGAAGGCATTTCTACAAACACCTAAAAACGCTTTTCGAAAAAATCACCCATCAAGTGCTCTTAAGAAGTTCTTTTCCCAACCCAAAAAAAAACAGTATGAAGTACTTCTCTCATAAATGCAAAAATCATTAAAAAAAATGCTATTTTACCCCGAAAAACTCTTCTGTTTATTTCAACCATAGGAAACAAAACAGAGAATTAAAGGGAAAGAAAAAACAATTTTACTCATTTCAAAGCGCTTTTCACAATGCAAAAGCACTTTTCAGGGCAACCCAAAACAGAGAACAGAGCAAATACCTCAAGAACGCCAACGACAGTCCGCTGTTTGAGCTGCTTCTGAGACCCAGCAAACCGAGTGCCAATATACTCAACAGCAAATAAGTAGCGCTGCATTCTGGGATTTGGGCACAAGGATTCAGAAAGGGTTCTCGAATCTGATACCTCCTCTGACTCTTCGTCTTCGTCTTTCTCGACACTTTCTTCTTCGTTTTTCACGAACTTTGAAGACCGTTCAGAGCACTCACCCTTGCACTCAAGAATGTATTTGGAAAAATTCGTCATTGATGATGATTCTTTTTGAGTTATTTTCTCTCGGTTTCTCGACCGCCAAACACAACAGAACAATAGTTAAGTGTTTGAACGTTAGTAGGTTGCTTCAAAGGATTTAACAGAGCCGCCATTTACAAGCGTTGGGGATTATACGGAATCAGGAGACGACTTCAGATTCAATTATCAAGTTGTTGAAAACATTAAAACGAGGGAAAGAGAGCAATAGTATGAATATCCTCTTTTTGAAAAAGATTATCGAAAAATAGCCCATTTATCTACTTTTTCTGAATATTAATTCTAATAAAGAGGGATTTTATTATTCAGATCTCTGAGTTTGTATATTTTAGAAAATGAGCACATAATTTATCCATTTGTATTAAACATGTATCTAATCTTTTCATAAACAATTAAATTATCCTTTCAATATTGAGTTTACAAATTGCAATATAAGGGTAGAAAATTTAACACTAGATGAAAAAATTTGAAAATTATGTTCTCATTTAAAAAATATATAAAAATTTGTAGACCGAAATGATAAAATCTCAAGTAATAGTAAAGTATTTTATACTATGAAAAGTTTATATTTTGGACTTCTTTGAAAGAAAAACTTAAGCTTATTCTTTTGGTTAAATTATTGACAACTCTATTATATCATTTTACAAATTTTATCTCACTTATTTCATAAAGTAATCTTATAAATTCTTATTTTAAAATCAAACAACAAATTAATCTTTTTGTCAAAAAATTTTACTTATAAAATCTCTACTCTACGAGTTTTATAATCCATTTTATGGGTAAGATATATTTGAAGAAACTCTACTAAATAAGTTCTCTCTAACAAACTTCAAAAACTTGTGCCAAACTTCTATGATAAATAACATGTAATAATTAATTTATCTTATTATTTTTACATTTATGGGATAGTTTAGTACATTGTTAAGTTAATTGTCCCATATATTGGGTATATATTTGTGTCTAATATTATTTGTTAAATATTTATGTTTCCGCTTTTCCAATTTTCAGTCCACATAATTGGTTGTTGGTTACGATACTTTTTAAAATTAAGTTAATAATTAGAGTATTTCAAATAATTTAACTTTTTTAAAAAATTCAAAAATTTCGACTTTTAATAGTCCAAAATTTAGGTTTTGATTGATAAAAGCAAAATAGCATTTTTAATATTTCAAAATCACTTTTCTAATGACAACTAAACGATACAAAAAAATTAAAGAGAGTTTTCGACAATTCAAAAAACAAAAACCCCTTTTTAGCAATCACAAAAATTATACAAATTTAACAATTACAAAAATTATACAAATTTAACAATCTCGTCGTCTTATATTTTTTTAATTAATAAACTCCTTTAATATGTATAAAACATGAAACATAAAATTAAAATATATAAATTTTATTATTATTTTTTAAAGATATTACATGAATATAAATAAAATTTCTTTATAATCTTAAATGTAAACAGAATATAATTTTAAAAGTTGTACAAAAACGTGTAATATAAATTTATAGTTTAAATGATAAATTTACTACATAAAATACTATAATTTGTTCTCTAATATAGATTTTATGTTTTCAAATTGTCTTTCCATAAAGACATTAAATAAATAAACTCACCAATAGTAGGATCTACCACTCTGGAGTGAAAAGGGTCAAATTCAATTAATGTCAAAGGCATCTTTTACTACATTAATATTCAACATTTTGTGAGCAGAATTTGAATCCTAGAACTTTCAAATCGCCTCAAGAAATATTACCAATTGAACCAATTAACACTCTGCATATATTTTATGTTTTAGACTATTCATTTTGTATTTTGTTATTAAAATTGAACAACCATAAACATGATAACTGTTGTAATTGTAAGGCGTAATCTGATAAAATTCAAAGCAACGCAAAAGACATCAAAATCTTGCCAAAGAAATTGCAATTATCAATTATTGGTTTTTTTGCATGTCATAAGCCCACATATAATAGACATAGATGAACCTAAAGGATCAACATTCAATGCATAAACACTTCGTACAAATAACTTTGTCTAAACTAATTCTTCAAATTGCAAATAATGGAAAGAGTTGGAAATAGTCGAGGGATGTAGGATATGACCATACAACACACCCAACGCAAATGGAGAGTTTGTACAACGTGGTTGTGAAAGTTTACTTGACAAAAAAAGCATCAAGTAAATCTGGGATTTCAATGTTTGCCCTAAAAAATGTAAGATTTAACTAGTGGCCATCTGTCTCCTGTCTTCTGACAGATCTAACGGTTCATCAATTATATATTAAGATAAACCAAATTGATATTTTAACAACTTATGATATGTCTTTCTATACTCTTCAACTAATAATTCTATTTGGTAAAAACTATGAATTAAAAGTCTCAACACATTAATCCCGAATGGGTTTTCTGAATCAATTAGTACATATTTTCCAGCACATGAATGGATAGAAGCCAAATACAAATAATTTTGTAACTTATGACAAGTTCTGTAAATTAAAGCCAGAACTAAATTAAAACAAGACAAATAATGCAGGAGCTAAAAAAATGAAGAAAAGCTGCAAGGACTACTGTAAATCGAAAAACGGCTAAGGTACAGATTCACTCTTCTGGCTACATGGATTGAGGGAGAGTTTTTTTGTGAGACTGATGAGAGATATTGATCCTTCTTCAAGTTTCTTCTCTTCTGCTTTTATGTGCTTCTGCGGCAAAGGGAAAAATGTGAACACAGACTTTATCAATGCAGTGAATGCAACAATTGAAGCAATGAAATAATGTTAAAGAAGCTATACTGCATTATGGTTTATCAACAAAGTTTACTTCTATGGTGGATATTTTATTAAGCAAGATAAACAAGAAGTATGATATGCCAAAATAATAGAATTATAAAACTAAATCAACTTCATGACAATGGCCTCCAGGTAAAACAAACTAACCCAAAGCAAACAAATATGCTTCCATAATAGAAGCTGGATTGAACAGAATGTAGTTTTATATATATAAGAAGATAACTTACAGTGAAACTATCATCCTTATATACTCCCATTTGCAGAGTGGCTGGCTTGATGCTCTTTTTTCCTTGGTTGGCCTTCTCCCTATTTTCATAGAAGCAAAAATCATCTAACAATGATGTTTTTGCTGCGTAACTCTTGAAAATCTTCAGCATTTCTAAGCCTTTCTTTAACCCAATCTGCAAGTGATAATAACAATCATGGTAACCGCAATTATTAACCGGTATGGCTACTACAGATCGTAATCTTATTAATCGATGGATCATTCATCAAAAGTATGAAAGTGAACAAGAATTTTCCAAGAAGGATAAAATTTTAAAAAAGGGAGCCTCAAAATAACAAAACAAGCAGTAAAATAACACCAACGATTTGACTCAATTGCTGTGGGTTTTCATAGTGAAAACAAAACATTTGTAGTTTTTCATTTTGGAAATTGATAACAACGAGATGCTAACAAGATGTTAACACAGTTTTACACATAAGAAAGGAACAAATCTTGACAATAAAGGGATGGAGAACAATTTGTTTTCAAAGATCAAATATAAGTTCAATACGCCATCAGCTTGAGGTAAAGAATTAAAATGAAAAAAAACAAAAGGGAAATTTCGGTTCAGCAGCAGACTGACTTGCACTATGTTAAGTTTGTCAAACAAGAAAAATAATATGTAAAATACCTCTTGAGTGTCCCTGCTGTGAGTTACAGGCTTGTTATCATTATTTTCAAGTATAATGTGCCGTAAATTAAAGTTAGGAATATCTTTTATAATGTGCCACTTCACTGGAAAAAATCCATTCCACTTGTCAAGTTGCCAGAAGTCCATGTCTTTGTTGAAGTCCACCTTACCCATCATTTCAGCTAAGCCAACAAATTGTCCACTTCCATTCACCTGAAGTTAATCATATGTCAAAAATCAATAAAAAACGACATTGGTCCTATGGAAGTAGACAACATTATGATGAGACAGATCGACCAGAGATCAGAAAACTTTACACAACAGATAGCTGGCCGCTTGTATCTATAACTTCCAGAATTTGTAGCTACAATACAATATATGACACTGAAAGCACATAGTAATGCATCATCTATTCCATGTCTGTGGCTCCACAAAATTTCTCAAACCTAAGTAAAGGAATAACTTAATAACTTGTATTATACAATACAAAGAGCACCTATTATGAATGGGGCATATATTTTGGCCAAAACCTTTTAAACTCGTCCTATTCCTTGCCAAATCAGAATCTAAAACTAAATTAATGCCTTATTTGCTCATCTAGGTCACTTCAAGATATACAATTCTTGAAAGATATATAAACAATTCAAACCTATGTTTCCACACATGAAATACAAAAGCAATCCACTTATTTGCTAGGGCGTAAAACAGCAAAATTGAAATGTGGAAAAATTTTATCGACTCCCCTTAGATCACATGTTTCAGTCAATTGGTTCAGCAAAAAAGATAATTGCTCAACATACCGAAAAAAAGAGGAAGATTGGACATCTTGTGCCATTCTCATCTACTTTTGCTTCTGCCTCATGGAACGCTGCATCTAGCTTCTTATTGCCATTTGGAGTACTTGCCCATACGTCATATTTAATGCACTTATGAATGTCATCTTCAT
>JAXCLQ010000010.1:1163013-1173075 GCA_035584115.1 Cedrela odorata | reverse complement strand
CAGGTACTTATTTACTTATTTAATTTTTAACAACGATGTAAATGCATAATTTTACATTATGTAGCAATTAATTAACTCATAATTTGAAAAAGATGTGAAATTCTTCCTGGTAATAAGCTAACGAAAACTATCAATATTGGGAGTTCCGATCAAGCTAGCTCCAAATAATGAGCACCATATGCTAAACATATAAAAAGCAAATCAAGCTACTCTTTTATTTAAAAAAAAAAGTTCTTCGTGAGCAACATACCACTACACCAGGCTTTCTTTTGCTTATGCGTTCAACGTCTGCATGGCAAACATTTGACACAGCATGTACTCCGGCATCCTACAGGAACAAGGAAAAAGAAAATTCATGTCATGTCTCAACATTAAAAGACGGGGAGAAAAATATTAATGTTCTAAGCTCTTATTATGAGGACAATCAATGAAGTAACAAAGAGAGAATGAGAGAGCAAACATAGAGAGCAACAAGCATCTGAAACAGCACATATGAGATCGCATCATTTAACATCCACATACATCCCACAACGCATGTTACGTAAGTACAAGAAGATCTATGAACTACAGATTCATACATCTCAAAATTTACTGAAATAAAAGGATACAATCATATCATATATGCATTATTTCTTCTGTCCCATAAATACCTCACTGTTGCATCGGGTTCAAATCCAGGAACAACTGCTGGATCCTATAGTCTTTAATAATCACGAAACTCACGCATATAATATCTCACGCAGGTGTTTGTTGTTTTCAGTACATCCCTCCTTCAATCAAGCACGGGGTCAAAACCCAAGTAGTAACCAGTAGGTAGCCGAACAATATACTTACAGTTCGACTGGAGGGAGTGATTGAAACCGGCTGCCCAATAAATTTACTGAGACATGTATTAAAACATAAGAATTTTTGTTCAAAATACTAATTTTTTATGATAAAAAAGACTTCAAGACGAATTGAAATTATAAATGGATCTAAAAATTGGATCATAAAAAAAAATAATAATAATAATAAACCTTGATTCAAAAATTTAGCAGAGCTGTCATTTATAGTACCGAATCAGGAGACGACGTCAGATTCCATTATCTATTGCATAAATAGTCTCTTTATGAGAATGATTATTCAAAACTAGCTCATTTCACTGATTTTCTGAATTTTGATTTGAATAACAAGGACTCAATCATTGAGGTTTCGAAATATTTATTCTTTAATTCAATAAAAACATAAATTATTCAACGTGTCCGTAATCTTTTCATAAGCAATTAAATTATACTCCCAATATTGAGTTTTAGGATAGCAATGTAAGTGTAGAAAATTTAGCACTAGATGGAAAATTTTGAAAATTATGTTTTTTATTAAGAAATTAGAGACATAATTAATACAAAAACCAAAATTTGTTCTCATTTAAGTATTTGAAAATTTGAAGACTTAAATGATAAAATCTCAAGTAATAGTATATTATTTTATATTTTGAACTTTTTTAAAAAAAATTAAGCTTAATTTTTTTTTATTAAATTATTGAAAACACTCTTTTCTCATTTTATAAATTTAATCTCATAAAATAATCTTACAAATTTTTAGTTTAAAAAGTAAACAACAAATTTATTTTATTTTATTTATCATAAATTCTACTTATAAAATCTCTACACTATGAACTCCGTCTAGGGCAAAAAAAAATTAATCTTATATTTAATTTACGAGAACAAACATTAAAGGAATTTAATTTAGCATTTTTTATTTTTAAGGTAAAAAAATTATATTCAAAGTGTGAATTAAATAAATGAATTTTTTTCCTTTAGTGTTGATCCAATATAATTTATTAAATAATTACCTTTTCTCTTTTTCAATTTTGAGTCCAAACAATTTAAATAAATGTTTTATTAAATTACCTTTTATGTTTTTCCTTTTTGCGCGCTTGTCCTCACTCTTCTTTCAAATTTAAATCATATCCTTCCTCTCTTGGTAAGGGTTTCTTTGATAATTTTATTTTATTTTATTTTTAATGCTAAAACTTTATTTTATTTTATTTTTCTATTGAAGCCTAGATGATCAAAATTGAAATGGTGTCAATTCAATTATGCAATTATTGATGGTTGGCATTTATGCATTCAAAGAGGTCATTCATAAGTAGGGCAATTATAAATTTTGTCGAATCAATTTTACAATTAAGAATAATTTGAAAAATATTTAAGAATAATTTTTTAAATATTTGATTAGAGATTTAAATGCTTAATTTTCTAAATAAATGCAAAATATAATTTTATTCCATTTCTAAAAATTAAAATAATATATATAATCTACAAAAAATATAAAATTTTAAACAAAAATAAGTTCCGTTATTTTAAACAATTATTTTTTAAAAAAAAAAAAAATTTGGATCACATTCTTAATAATTTTTTAAAGCAGAACACAAAAATGAAACATATGAGATGCAAACTTATAAAATAAAAATTTAAAATTTTCAATATTTTGTGAGTAGGGTTTCAACCAAAAACTTTTATATCGCCTCAAAAAAATTATTAATTGAATTATTAATTTTTTTATTATAATATTTAACTTTTATTATATTTTTTTAATTTTTATTGTATTTTTTAAAAGTTTAAATTAAAATAAAAAAAAAAGTTAAAATTTATTATGAACTTCATAAAATAAAATGCAGGTGTGCACCATGATGCAGCAAAACTCTCTCAATTATCAATTGTTGCTTTTGTGGGTACAGTGGAATCATACTTAGGTGGGTGCATACAGTGATGGCATCCATTACAAATCACTTTCAAACGAAGCCTGATATTACCATACAATTGATTTTATTCTACAATTCTTAAGCCTTTCCTAATAAATTTTCAAAAAATTTATGTTAAAAAATTGACAAAAAAATTTCAGAATGTACAAAAAATTGTCAAAAGCAAAACGCAAATAAGGGAAGAATCCTCCTGCATGAAACTCTCCAATTTCTTTATGAGAAATACAATTAGGGTGGTTTGTCTTACAAATTTATATTGTAAGTAATTGTAACTCTTAACGTAAATGCTGCAGGTTTCCGACTCTAATTTAGGATAAGAACACATGGTTTATCAAATATATATCAAAGGTGTAGTATGGTGCAAATTATAAGAACGCATGGTTTTTAAATCTACTCAACTCTAAATCTCACAATGTTTGACAAGCTAAACCACCAATGGTCTCTACAACCCAAATTAAAGCAAAAAATAAATTGAAACAAGCTAGAAAAAGAGAGAGGAAGAAGAAGAAAATCAGCTAGGACTACCGTAAATTTTTAACCTCGAAAAATGGCTAAGGTAAGGCTTCGCTATTCTGGGTGCATGGATTGAGGGAGAGATTTTTTGTGAGATTGACGAGAGAGAGTGATTCTTCTTCAAGTTTCTTCTCCTCTGCTTTTATGTGCTTCTGCGACAAAGGGAAAAATGTGAGCACAATTATGATATCAATGGCATTCTGGTGTATCTGTAAAGTTTACTTCTACAGTGGATATTTGATTATGTGAGATGGAAAATATGTAAGCCGGAATAGAAGAGTTGTAAAACTTAATCAATTTCACGACAATGCTAACAAATATGCTTCTATAATAGCAGCTGGATTGAACAAAATATAGTTTTATAAACCAAATAAAAAGATGAAAGAACTTACCGTGAAACCATCATCCTTAAATATTTCCCTTTGCAGAGTGGCTGGCTTGCTGCTCTTTTTGCCTTGGTTGGACTTCTCTCTATTTTCATACAAGTAAAAATCATCTAACAAAGATGTTTTTGCCACGTAACTCTTGAAAATTTTCAGCATTTCTAAGCCTTGCTTTAACCCAATCTGCAAGTGACATTAACAATCATGCCAACTGCAATTATTAATCGATATGGCTACACTTCGTAGTCTTATTAATAGATGGACCATTCATTAAAAGTATGAAAGTGAACAAGAATTTTCAAAGAAAGATAAAAATTTTAAAGGCAGTATCAAAATAACAAAACATGATACGAACTAGCAACCAACAATTTGACTCAATTGCTGTGGGTTTTCATAGTGAAAACAAAATATTTATAGTTTTTCATTTTGGAAATTTATAACGAGACGATAACAAGATGTTAACACAGTATTACATACAAGAAAAGAACAAATCTTGATGATAAAGGGATTTAGAACAATTTGTTTTCAAGGTTCAAATATAAGTTTGGTACCACGGCTTAAGGTAACGAATTAAAAAGAGAAAAACATGAGGGGAATTTCAGCTCTGCAGCAGACTGACTAGCAATATGTTAAGTTTGCCAAACAAGAAAAATAATACGTAAAATACCTCTTGAGTGTCCCTACTGTGAGTTATAGGTTTGTTATCATTATTTTCAAGAATAATGTGCCGTAAATGAAAGTTAGGAATGTCTTTTATCACATGCCACTTCACTGGAAAAAAACCATTCCACTTGTCAAGTTGCCAGAAGTCCATGTCTTTGTTGAAGTCCACCTTACCCATCATCTCGGCTAAGCCAACAAATTGTCCACTTCCATTCACCTGAAATTAATCATATGTTAAAAATCAATAAAAAAAAAAAAGAGACTTTGATCATATGGAAGTAGGCAGCATTATGCGAGACATGGATCGGCAGGAGATCAGAAAACTTTCCACAACAAATCACTACTTGTATCTAAAACTTCCAGAATTTGTAGCTCCAATAAAAAATATATGACACTGAAAGCACATAGTAATGCATCATCTATTCCATGTATGTGGCACCACAAAATTTCTCATACATATGTGAAGGTATAACTTTTATAACTTGTATTATACTATAAACAGAGAGCACATATTATGAATAACACTAAAGCCTTTTAAACTCATTCTTTACTAGCCAAATAAGAATCTGAAACTAAATTAATGCCTCATTTGCTCATCTAGGTCGCTCCAACATGTACGATTCTCAAAACATAAATAAACAATTCAAATCTATGTTGCCGCATATAAAATACAAAAACAGCCCACCGATTAGCTAGGTTGTAAAACAGCAAAATTGAAATGTGAATAAAATTTTATTGACTCCCCTTAGGTTTGCAATTGCATGGTAGTTTTCAAGCTTTCTAATTCAAAAGTTAGCCTGGAATCCTGTTACCCTCAAAATAGCTCCTTAAGCTGTAATATTGCAACCATGAACCTTGGACATATAATGCTTTGCAAATTCGACGTGTTAGCCTTTAAGAATCTGATATTAACCTTTTAGATCACATGTTTCCCTCGATTGGTTCTGCCATAAAGATAATTGTTCAACTTACCGAAAAAAAGAGGAAGATTGGACATCTTGTGCCATTCTCATCTGCTTTTTCTTCTACCTCATGGAACAGAGCATCTAGCTTCTTATTGCCATTTGGAGTACTTGCCCATACATCATATTTAATGCACTTATGAATGTCATCTTCATTATAGGACTTGATGACGTAAAACTTAGCTTTTTCATGCTCAATTTGAAAATCTGGAAGGTTATATTGATCTCTACGTACTGAAAGCCCTGGTTCTTCCTTCTTGGCTGAAGAATATAACGGAGCAATCTTATTTTGTGACCGTGGACCACATGTTAGTTCAGTTGACATTTCGAAACCTCCATTTCTGCTGAATTTATCTCTCGATTTATATCTATCATTTCCATTCCACACCCTCCAATTTGTTTTGTAGTTTGCCAGACCATTATGCGGGAAAAGGCCTTGCTTTTGGTTAGGAACTGCCGAGAAATTTCTTAATGGGTGGTATCCCTTCAAAAAGCCAGCTGAGAAATCAGAACCCGATTGAGGCACCTGCAACAGAAAAAGAAAATAATATAAATCTTAAAGCTCGGGTAGATTCCATGATTTAAGAGTAACACAAATCTTAAATATTTCTGTAGGAGCTACCTTCATATATACATTTAAACAAACACGAATATCAATAACTAAGCAACAGTACAATAAGTAGTAATGAACAATAGTTGAATTAGTAACACGATTCACAGAACATATCATAGTATTGATCACGAAAGAAAATGTTGTACAAATTCTATGCAATGATTTAAAGTAGCAACACCACAACTTCACCAAAAATTGAGAATACCATAAGAACCAGATCAAGGGATATATGCAATACCTTGCTTAAAGGTTTGGTAGGTAGTGTATATGAAGACTTGGAAAATTTGTCAGTAATACTTCCATTTGTTTTGATGCTGTTCAAGCTGTTCAACTTAGCAAAAGCTGTAGAACTGCCATATTTTACATTATTTCCAATACCAGCAGCATTCCCATTTTGAGTATCTGCAACATATGCCGAATCCCAAGAATAACATGGCATGGCTTCTGAACCATAGGAAACAGGGTGTTGAAAATATCCCGAGGAAGAAAAGTATGGTTGTTGACCAACACATTGCCCGTCAACACCGACTAGAGTTCCAGCAGCATATGGATCATACCCAGGCAGATAATAGAGAAGTGAACCATTGTCGGATTGGACACCCTGGAGCAAAAATTCAATAAAGAATGCAATCACCACCATGTTAGATTAATAAAGCCACAACATTCATGTAAGGAATAAGGATGTCAAAATAGTATAATTCTGATGTAGATAACATAAACTTAATAGAGTATAATTTTGCTATTGAATTATCAAATGCAAATTTAAAAAATGTAGACGGCAGAGAACATACCGTTTGCAAGCCATCTGTATGGATATAACCATTATTATCCGTTTGAGTAAAGGATCCATTATAACCTGCAGCATGAATTCATAAATTCAGAATTACAAATTAGACTGGAAATTAAGCAAGCAGAACACGTGCTACACATTCATTTATAAAGGCATTGAAACTCAAAGAGGAATAGAATGTCTGGGAAATATTCTATGCATTACTTCTAACAGTAAAGCTGTCAAAAGCTTCCATAATAGTTCTGGGCAATATATAGAGGCATCTATGCCGCTATTTACATACAATCATGAGGGCTGGAACTGGTTCAAGATTTTACTGTAAAAAGACCCTTGCTACTAATATTCTTTTCTTCTGAAAGCTTTACTAACAGATTTAGTGCATTTAATGAAAACTTTAATTTTCAAATACTACTTTACAATAAATTAAAAGTTGTTTTCTTGTCAGAAGCCACATTACATCCAATCACAAAATCCTTTCCCAACACAAGGCGAAAGGTTTCTACCCAACAAAATTAAGAAATTTGTACTATCAATATCTAAACAATGGAAAACAGAATACTTAGTCAGAGTACAAAGGTTTCTATAAAGTCTACATTCCAATTAACCAACATCTTAATTTATTTGTTTCTATTCAACCAACTTTGAGACTGCTAACATAGATAAAGATTTATGGGCAAAGAATAGTTTCAATATCTAACCTGGGTAGTAATAATTGTAATATACAGTAGGTGGATTGTGAGCACCATGCTCTCCAACTGACTCTTGATCAGTCTCACCTTTCATGCCATAAGCAGCATCCCCAGAAATGGCCAAGGAGGCTGTTGAATCAGATGGTGTTCCATCTTTACCAGATGTCTGCAACAAAATATATTAAAACATGCCAAATGAAAATAAAAGATCAGTGTCAAACATAATCCCCCATAATAAAATGCTGATAGCAAGTTTTACAAATGTCACATATTGCTAGAGCTTAATACCACTTGCAAACTCTGCAGCTATGATACAACATGGGCATATAATTAACACAAGGAGCACAAATTTCTACACAATGATGAGAGATAGACATTCGTTTTTGAATCCATTACTGTTACAAGCAATGTTAGTTGCAGCCTCCAAATAAACAATTGGAGCAAAATAATAATCACTGTCAACATAAAAGACGGCGGCAATCAATCTAACATGACAACGCCATCACTTTTAGCTAAGATTTCGTCCTCGCATTCAAGAATGTAACAGCACAAAACCACAAACAAGAAAAGGAACTTAAATAAGAATAAATATTTAGGACATACCAGCTCATGCTCAGCTGATTTACTGACGGGATCTGCTTGCAATTCTGTTGCCACAAGCTCATCTACATTACACAAATAGAGAAAGAGAACAAAAAAACATTAGATGATTGCACTGCAGTCAAAGAACAGAAAACTTGTTACATCCAAATCAGAAAAGGGATTTCTACAAGGTATGAAGAAAAATTACAAGTTAATATAGCAAAAATAATTACATCAAAGAAACCAAGACTATGCAGTCAATTCATACAATCAAAAGTTTGACAAATTAAATATCAACTGTGAAAGTTACTAACTTCCCAAGCATGCCAAAGATACAAATTCAGTCAAATAAGAATAATAATAAAAATGAGTAAATTCAGACAGTAATATCACACACTAATTCCAGACAATCAAATCCCTCACATTCCACTGCCAGTTTGTCATCCATGATATCCATCCAATATCCCAGAAGCAAACAAGATACAGTTTATCATACAAGTTACTAACTTTCAAACAAATTGCCAATAATCCACAGCTGGGTCAACTTCTTTGGCGACTAGCAAAACAAAGTTGACATTCCAAGAATCAAACAGTTTCATTCTCTAATCATTCAGAGCACAACCGGATAAATCAACAAAAAGTAAACGTCATAGCAGCAATATATACATTACAATTACAGTCTAACAGATGACAAGATTTCACAAAAAATATAACAATATAAAAAGAAAATTAAAATACCTTTTTTGATACTCTTTTCGCCAGCCATTTATGAACCTTAAGCGTCCACTTAAACCTTCAACTCCTATAAAAAAGAAAGAAAAATGCTTAGCTCGTAAGGTATCTACAGAAAAGTCTTTTAGAAAAAAAAAAAAAAAAACAAGTTATCATAAATGCAAAATTTGTGGCTGCCGAAAAAGATTCGATTCGGTCTTATAAATAGAAAGCCACAGATTATTTTTATAATGGAAATTAATTACTTTTTTGAAACCCTCAAGCAATAGAAAACCAATCATTAACTGAAAAAAAATGCCAAGTTGAGCTATTTTGTTGACAAAATCGAATGTTTGAATACGCGTACAGCCAAACACATATAGTTTCCAATTGACCACGAATTTTTATATCTAAAACTAAAAAGAAAATATCAGAATACCCTTAAAATCGCCATTGAAGCTTGCCCAAGTTCATATTTTCTCAGATTTTTTTAAAATTTGTGAAAAAAAAATCTTTTGACAGGATTTGCAAAAAAGAGAAAAAAAAAGTTAAATTTTGGATGTAGAAACAAAATTTATTAAGAAAACGTCTCGATTTTTTTTAATGAATAAAGATGGGAACTAGAAATTTTAGAGATATCTTAATCCAGTTCTTTTTCTTGGAAAATAAATAAATAAATTTACAACAGGAAATAAAAATCTAATTTTAAAAGCAAATTCATAGTAAAGTAGAGAAAGAGAGTCAAGACTAAGAATTTGATTTTCTTTCCAGAGGAAACTAAAGCAGCAAGAACAATTCGAAGCGCAGAACAAAAAAAAATACAAACCTATAAGGATTAACGGATCGAGACAGCTCCGAACCGGCGGAACCGATCCGACACTGAAGAAAACCGCTTTCGGCGGACTAAAAGCGGTTTTCTACTGAGTGAGAGAGAGAGAGAGAGAGAGAGAGAGAGAGAGAGAGAACCGTAGAGAGTGAATTACAGAGGCAGGGAGTGGGGAAGTGTAAGTGGAAGTGGCAGTGGTAGTGAAGGGGCTGTAATGGAGGGAATGAACGGATAGGATTCGTTCTGACTTTTGGTAAGATTGAACGTTGACCGTTGGATAAGGTAGGTCAAATAAAAGTAGGAAAAGGCGGAGTACGAAAATTGGAAAGTATGCCAACGTTTTGGAAACTGCGACATTTTTCTTTCATCAGTTTAGTGTGCCGTGTATTTAATTATTAAATATTTTAAAAAGAAGAATAACGATTAGGTCCCTTATTTTTAAAAATAACAAATGAATATATTATTTTATTTTATTATGACAAATAAGTCCCTGGCGTTCGATGTTTTATGACCTATAATTCTTTGTTATTTCATTATAAATAAGCATCCAAATTACTGCATTAGGGACCAATCTGTTATAAAAAAAA
>JAXCLQ010000010.1:1142911-1162913 GCA_035584115.1 Cedrela odorata | reverse complement strand
GTGTGTCTTCTGTATATTTCTGTGTATATTGATATGTATGCATATACTCTTATATTTATAAATATCTTGGTTTATGTTTAGAATTGTATTGATGGGCATGGAGCCCTTAGTATGTGTGTGAGTCATACATATGATTGGTAGTTCTCCGCATTACAGTTTACATGTACAGGTTTTTATCCGAGGCTTATAGGGGTAAGATATCCCTACCTCTATGCCATCACGATACCGATTTACCGGTATGTAACAAAAAATTAGAGTTAGTATTTAATTTTTGTTAGTTATTAATTTAATTTTATTAGTTATTTTAAATTTCATTAGTTGTTTACTATTGTTGTTAGTTACTAATTTTAAATAAATTTTTTTAGTTATTAATTAATTATTGTTGTTGGTTATTTTGATTGATAGTTATTTTACTTTACTTTAATTTGAATTATTCATATTTAAATTTTGTTAATTGTTTACTTGTTTATTATTGTTGTTAGTTATTAATTTTAAATAAATTTTGTTAGTTATTAATTAATTATCGTCGTTAGTTATTTCGATCGTTATTTATTTTACTTTTTTTAATTAGAATTATTTATTTTATATTTTATTATTTTTAAATTTAATTATTTTTGCACTAGGAAGTTAAAATTGAATTCAATTTTTGCATTAGAAAGTTAAAATAAATAATATATTTAATTAAATTTAATTATTAAACAATTAAACCAAAATGGCACACCATTCGTTATAAGGGTCACATATAATTTTCTTATGATGTAGATAAATCAATACCTTCGTTCGAATAATACCAAAATGTTCTAAAAAAATAACTTTATAGTACAACAAACCTAATAGAAGTTACAACAGCTGGTAGTAATCAAAGTAGACAATCTAGGTCTTAATTATGACAAGTTTGAAAAAAACATTGAGCTTAGTAAAACAAGATTTAAACTTTGTGGTGCAATATTCGTGCACAAAAAAAAAATAGGTTAGACACTCTTAAGAGACACACAGACAAAAAACATTCAGAACACTTAGAAAATTTGTAAAGGCAAACGTAAATTAGAACAACTAGTGGGGTACTAAGTAGTAATTTTTATTTTGACCCTACCATGTCGAGAGACGTAGTTTGTCAATGGTTAATAGTAGATGATCAACCATTTATACAAAGTTAATCCCCGCATTTCATTGAAATAATGCAATAACATCAACCCACTTTTAAGAAAATACATAGGGCAATAGCACGAACACATACACTTAGAAAATTTGATAAGATAAAACAAACTTTTATCGTCATTCTTGAATCAAGTAACTATACATTTTCATTGACATTTGACAATTAAAGAAGTGTTAATGATTTGTATTATATTTGTGTTACTTGCCATTGGATTGACAAAGAGCGCTATTAAATAAAAGAATTATAGGATTTAGACTTTTTGAATTTTCATAAAACACAAGGGCTATTGTAAAAATTTTAAAAGTGTTATACGAGAGTTTATAATTGCAGATAAAATTCTTTGCATTTCACTCGATAATGCATTGAATTACACAACTGCAATTTAACTTCTTAAAGATACATTAAACCCATATTTAAAAGGAATTTTTTTTCACAATAGATGTGTTTGCTACACATTAAACTTATGTATGTAAGATGATTATCAAATAATAAAGCCAACAATTGATGCAATTAGGAGTGTTGTGCTTCGTTTAAAATTGGCTCTAGCTAGTGCCCAAATATTTAATTAATTGTGTCATCAACACGAGTTGAGGTATAAAAAAATTAACTTTAGACATGTCAACGAGGTGGAACTTCAACTATGAAATGTTCAAAATTAGTTTGTCATATAGAATTCCAATAATGGAATTTTAGAATATGGAAATGAGCGGTTGTGAATTAAACGAGGAACATTTTCAAACTATAGAAATTATCTCATAGTTTTATCAACAATGAAAGAAGCCACAAAGCTTTTATTTGGGCAATATTATTCAACAACGCATCATATAATTCTTACATTATGTAGCGTTGCATATGTTTTTAAATAATATATAGAACATTAGATATTCACTATAGTAATGTCAGTCATGGTAGAAAAATTTAGAAAATATTACGATGACATGCCTCTTTTATATTGCATTGCATTACGTCTAAACCTTAAGATGAAAGTTTTTAGTTGTGAAACCTTTAAAGAACAATTTTACAAATTCTTAGATCCAAATGATTCCGAACATTTGAGTCGCGAAACTCAAATATGTATCTAACGATGTAAGAAAAATTTGTCATTAAATCTTTCAAGTATTTTTCACTCGTATGAGATTATGTGTTTTGCAGATATTTCTACATCTACTGGTTGTGAGGGCTCTTCTTCCTTTTCCTCTGTTCCCATTATTTTTAGTAACTGTTGAAATCTATACACAAAAGTCAACAAGAGACCAAGAAGAACGTCATCGTCATTCAATGAGCTCTCATATTGTGATACCCCAAAATCTAAACTAAGGGCATTTTAGTTATTTTACACATGAGAGGTAATTTTATCATTTTATAAATTTCATGTATAGATGTTAAAAACTAAGCTACTAGCTTCGTATTAATGTTTACTTAGTGATAATATCACATTGATGACTTGATTATATCTATTTATTTTTTATAATCATTTAATATTATTCTTAATGTTAAATTACATAACATGATCTTAATCTTATTTGAGAATCAAGAAACAATATATAAACTTGCTTAAATCGAATTCTCAACAAATCTGTGTGAAAGTGTCTTGAAAGATCAATCAGGATCGATACATAAGTAAAACAGATCGATACCTAGAGTAGAGCAGAATGATACATGCCTTATCCAGAGAGTTGCAAATTATTTACAAGGTAGACTAGATCGATACCTGAGTTGAAACAGATCGATACATGTCTTATCCAAAGAGTTGCAAATTATTTACAAGGTAAACCAGATCGATACCTGAGCTGAAATAGATCGATACATGTCTTGTTCAGAGAGTTGCAAATTATTTACAAGACAGACCAGTTCAATACCTGAGTTGAAACAGATCGATATATATCTTATTTAGAGAGTTACAAATTATTTACAAGCAGACCAAATCGATACCTGAAGTAAAGTGGATCGATACAAACGAATTTCATAAAGTTAAAAATAATTTACGAAGTAAACCAGATCAGTACATAAAGGTAAAGGAATCAATACTCAGGACTCAGCTTGTACTATTTACATAAAAAGATCGATACATGGGAAAAGGGATCGATACTTCTTTTGAATTTAAGGCTCAACAGTAACTTCTACAGCATTTATGGTAGACATTAAATACCATAAATCAAGCCGTTGGACTCAAGTGGCTTCACAAAAAGGAAGAATATAAATAAAAGAAACACAGTGAAGCAAAACAGAACGAACATTGCAATCAAAATCAAAAAGATATTTTTTAAAAACACTTTCAAACGTGAATAGTTAAATTTTCTCTCTCCACTGTAAAACTTTCAAATCCTGTGTGAGAGATTTATTTTTTGTGAGAGCAAAATTCAATATACATTTGTAATATTGTATTGGGTATATCTTCAACCGAAATAAAGAAGATTGTACTAGGTTTTCTTTTTCACCCATGAGAAAGAAAATGTAAGGTTTCCCTTCACCTCAGAAGGAGTGTATTGGGTTTCACTTGACCCATGAAAAACAAGGAGATAGTAGAACCTCGGTGGTAGTGATTCGTATCCGATAGAGTGGACGTAGGCCAAGTTTTGCTGAACCACTATAAACTGTGTTTGTCTTTCTCACTCTACTATTGTTTTATTTATTACACTGTATTGCATACATTTTTAATTTCTAAAGTTTTAAAACCCAATTCACTCTTTCTTGGTTGTTACCAACTGGGCCAACACTTAGTTATTGAGAGTGATTTGATAACAATTTGTTAAGTTTAGAAAATTTCTCCTTAAGGTTTTATTCCCATACTCGATCTTCAAATATAAACTGTCGTTGATTAAAAAATCTGATTGATAAACGGTTTATTGTTACTAAAATAGGGCTTGAAGACAATTGATATGAATTAATTTTAAGTCAAATCCGAGGTCAGATGAGAGAGAATCGAAATCTGGAACATATCAGATGTACAGGAAGGCAGGAAATATCATATTTATCATTTTCAATTTCATTTCTCTTCATTCCTTTTAATTTGTCAAAAGCAAATGAGTCATTTCTTCATTCATTATTCTGTATTTAAGATAAAAAGAAAGCAAGATAACTCGTTTCTTCTCCAAATCTCATTCTTCCCCGTGGGTTTAATTTTCTCCCTTTTTAAGTTTTTTCAATTTTCTTCAAATCACTCATTTTATACCAATTGAAGTCCTATTTCTTTGTGTCAATTACAAGTACTCGACATAGGCTACACTCCATGAACTTTGTTTGATTGATTTAGTCAATAATTAAGCAGAGAGGAGAGTAGAGTCAATATTTATGATTTGGGGCTTTTCGTGATTACTGGTGATTCAAACATTTTAGGGTTAAATTGACCCATCAGTATGATTCCCAGCACCGTTACTATCGTATTTTTATATTTTAAATAATTTTTTAATAATAGTTAATGTTCATGAAGAAAATCTCTATTCAGTATGAAAATTTTTTGATTATACTCGTTTATATTAAAATTAAACCGATTAGCTGTTAGATTATGTGAAATTAAATTTTGTCAAAAAATATAAATAGTAGCAGCAATGTTTGGGCTCGATTTTGATTTTGAAATAATGTATTATCATGCAAAATTGGTTAATAATAGTGAGTTAAATATAATCGGCACCTTGGATATTAATCGTTAAATTCGGATTATAGAAGAAAATAGAATTCTAAAAAGGAGAAGAGAGGAGGAGGGGGGGGGGGGGGGAGGGGGGGGAGAATTGGTTTATTGTAATCCTAATCGTACATTAACGTCGTAGTTAATTTCAAGCATGTGTTTTTCAATTATTGTGTTATTAATTAGTATAAATATGTTATAGATACGCCAAGGGAGCGGACATCCAACCCATAATGATCTAGTTTTTTTTACGACACCTAATGAGTGGATATTTATTCTTTAACTTATTTCTATTTAAGTTTAAAATATTTATTGAGTATTAATTGTCAAATTCATAGTAAATAAATTGATTTATATTATGCTTTATATGGAATAGAAGATTTACTTTGAGATATATATAGTGTTGTAAAGGAGTTATAATTGAAAATGAAATGATTACTGATATCTACATTTTGCTAAAACCTTGTCTTGACTAATTCGGTTGTGAACAAATAAAGAAAGATATATTTTGATAAGTTTGTTTTAGTTGATGTTTTGATTTGATATGTAATTTGCTAAGGTTTTGAGACATTATGACTCGATTCATCATTAATGTGTTTTATTTTAATTTTCACTTATCCCTAGCCGAGAGACATAAGGGAGAAAGTTTATGTGACCTGAAAGCACATTTTGATTTTTGTTTTGTGTAAGTATCAGCACATATGAGAAGTAGAGGGCAAAGAGCGGTCTAATATCTTACTTGAAATTAGAAACTATAATTTTGGAATCATAATAACATGCAGTGAATTTCTTGTTATTATGGTTTATATCTAAAATTGACTTTAACTTTAAACATATTTTATGTCGAAACTGAATTTACTTATAATTTATCATTTTCTTATAGTTTCAATATTTACTTATCAAGTTTTCACAAAACTCACCCCACCACAATTTCTAGTGATTGTAAGACTCAATTTTAGGTAAGGATTTAAGAAAATATTCATGAAGAGTATTGATATAGATTATCTATGCTATTACCTAGGAGTTAATATTTTTGTCTTTTTTGTACATTAAGCACGGCGCCCAATAATGTATACACATACACATTATGGGTGTGACTTTCGTATATTTTTGTACATATTGATATTATTGCATATACTCTTTTATATATGGGTATCATGGTCTATGTCTGATATGACGTTGATGGGCATGAAGCCCTTAATATATGTTTATGAGTTTTGTATATGATTTGTATTTATCTGTATTACAGTTTTACATGTTCAAGTTTTGTTTAAAGCTTATAGGGTTAGGATATCCTTACCTCCATACTGTTATGATACCAATTTCCGGAGTGTGACATATACTACATGCAAGGTCCAACCGTTCAACCGGAAGGAAATTTTGACATCCTAAAGTAGTGGAAGAAAAATCACAAGCTTTATCCTATCTTAGTAAGAATAGCACGAGACTTTCTCATACTACAAATACCTACGATTCATCAGAAAGTACATTCAGTTTGAGCGGTTGAATATTGAACGCACATAGAAGTATAATGGTCTTAGAGGTTTTAGAAATACAAATGTGTTTTAGAGATTGGATCAACGAAGAAAAAAGACTACAACAACTTCAACAACAATCAACTTCTACAGCCGACTTCACTGATGTGAAATGAAAATATTTAACATCAAATTTTAATATACAGTAAGTAAAACTAGTATAATTACGTACAATACCTAATAAGTTTCTTGCATTAAAATATAAATTTTGCTTTAGAAAAATGAAAACACATGGCTTGACATCTAATATTCATATAAGTTTTTATATCTTTTATGTAAATAATGCTGGTAGTAAATTTTATTTAATTAATTTTAGAATATATTTATAGTTATTGTACTTACTTTTACTTAATTTCAACAAGTACATGTGCTAAGATATTTATTAAAATATTAATTTTTATTTAATAATTAATATATTTTAATATATTTATAGTTAATAGTTATTGATTTAATTTCATAAACATACAAATTAATAGACATAGGAACTGCAGAGTTTGGAGGGACATAGACCTTTTCGTCCCACAAAATATTTTAAATTTATATATAAATTAGTTATAATTTTAATTTATAATATATTTTCTTTATACCTTGACCCTAAATTTTGAAAAGTGGGTATTTTATCATATAACTTATATTTTAAAACTTTAGCCCATCATTTTTTTTTGATATTTTAACTTCTTAAATTTACATTTCTGATTCCATTCTTAAAAATGCATTACCTTAATCATAAATATATCATTAATCTATAATTTAGGAGTTTTAGGTATTACGAATGTATTATATTTGTACATAAAATTATCTAATAAAAATCATATTCTTAATTATTTTATTTTCTAAACCTAAACATCTTAACTATCACGCCTTATACTTGGAGTCCACCTGTAACAATCACCACAAAATCTCATGATACACCTTATATTCTCAAAATTATCAAGAGAGCCTGTATGACTTTTCTTTTTATCTATCAATCACAAAATCTTGAAAATAATTTATAAACCATAACTCTCATTCATAAGAGCATTATCAAAGAATTGATCATCTATGATCAATTCATACTTAATGCATATCAAATAAATAAAATATCATTATGAAAATTATTTTCATTCGGGTTGAACAAACATAAACATTTAAATAAACCGTTTGGTTTACAAATACATTACAAAATTCAAATACATTTATCTAGTGGGACAAAATATAAATGTAAGCCAAGAGAAGTCTACTTTGAGCATCGAAAGCTCTCTATAGCTACCACTAGCCCGACTAGCACTAATGCGCTTAACTTGAAAGCTGAAATGGGTGAAGAGTGAGTATATGAATATATTCAATGAGGAAATAAAGTGCACACATGTACATACATGCACACGCATTTTTAAATGCCAGATATTAAGATTTACTTTAACAATATACTCAAAAGTATACATATATATACACATATATATACATATACACGCACATGTATAAACATATACTCACATACATATACATATACATATACATATACATACATACACATATACATATACATATACATACATACACATATACATATACATATATATATATATGCATACACACATGTAAATTAATTCAAATAATCAGAAAATGTTTCATTAGTTCACAAACAATTTTAAATAAACAAGTCGGGTTGGCCATACTTTTTCAACCGCTACCTTAACTGAGGTAACATCGAAACCATCAGTGAATTTTTCATACATAAAACCATATGCAATAGAGTTTTTATCAAATAGAAAACTATTTCTCATACTTTATAAAATTATTTATTTTCTTGTAAAACATGTATTTTATAAAAATCACATGCCTGTCTCAGTGATGTTAGCTTCGAGCAGTCGTTTGATGACAAATTTTTATTTTTTAATCATAATTTTAAGGATTATTTCATTTTAAATTATATTTAAACATAAAAAATTACTTTCAATATTAAAATATCTAATCGAACATATATCTTTTTTTTAAAAATTTTCAAAACAAAACGACCACTTTAATATCTCAAAATGGTTATCATAGTATTTTTTTAAAAAATCAAATTATCAAATTTAGGTATTAAAAAGTCTCTTTAAAAGTAAAGGATTTGGGTATAAAAAAAAACTTTCTTTAATGAATTAACAAGTTAAGAAGTTAATTAAAAACAAAAGGAGCAAGAATATATAAACTCTTTTCAGTGGATTGATAAGTTAAAAAATATAAACTAATCAATATTTTGTGTATACATATATACATATATATATATATATATATACATATATTATATGAATTACATATAGATCTTTGCAGTTTGGGTTTATTGATGACGAAATTCATTTTAAAAGTAATCATCAATCAAACTTCTTCTGTTAGGTTTTGCAGATGATTTTTTGGTTTGATCGATGATGACTGATATAATGACATAAATGTCTTAGTCCTGAGATTGGTAAAGACTTTAGAAATGAGTTGTATTGCTTATAATTTTTTTATTTTTATTTTTTATGAATACACATTCTATAAAAATGAAGGACTATTTTCTAATTTTGCAACATCTAACATTTTTTTATTTACATGAAATATGTAATTAAATATCATGAATAAATTGGTACATAAACAACTTATTAACTTATTTATAAGACGGCAATTATTAACCACAAGTTAAAAATATTTTTGCATACCTCGCTTAAAGTTTGACGAAATAATATATATATTATTTTTGAAAATTAATTGATAGTATTCCTAAACAATAAAATCAGTATTTTTTTTACTATTTATTGACTAACAAAAAAAATGATAAAATAACTATAATAACCTTACTTTCCAAAATTAGGTTAATAAAATCAAAATTTGTTAATGGGAGAATATTAGTTCACATACTTCCACTGCCACCAAATCCTCTACCTTCACCTCCACTGCTCCAGCTCTACCACCAACACTGCCACATGCTCTACTTCTAATGCCACCACCAGCACCGCCACCGATGCCTCCTGCTCCACCTTCAAGGCCACCACCAAAACAGCCACCTATGCCTCCTCCACCTGCTCCACCTCAAATGCCGCCACCTCTACCTCCACCAAGACCACCACCATCACCATGTCCCCTCCACCTTCAATACCGCCACCTAGACCACCAAATCGACCTCCTTATCATCTTCGATTCCAAGCAATCATCATCTCTTCAATTCAAACTGTATGCCATCCTTCGATTTCAAATCGGCCACCAAACGACATCCTAGTCCTCTTTCTCTTCCACATTCTTTTTATTTTCTCTGGATCAATGGTCAAAGTGTCACATAAGCTGGGATTTTAATCCGATTGAAGAATTTGAGAGAAGTAAAATGGAGTTTGGTGCGAAAATTACTTTGAGAAGACTTTGACAGAAGACCATGCACCTAGCAACAAGGACAAAGAAGGTTAATATTTTGTTATTGCTTTTTTCTTGTTGCCAAGTTTGTATTTTGGAAGCAAAAATGTGAAAAGCATAGAGAAATGAGAAATTGGGAGCCTGCGTTTACGGTTCTTCCTAACAAGTCTGGTGAACTTAGTCTGTTAGAGCTTTTTGTGGCTGTGGTTGAACACTTGTTGTAACTGTGATTGCTGGACTAAGATCAAAAGCCATACTAAGATAAAAAAAAAAAACCAGACTTTAATCTTATCAAATATCGTAGTGAAAGAAAATTCTCTCTTTATATTTCTCTTAGAACTTTACACAAACATATCTCTAAATTTTTTTAACAATTTATTAAAAAATATTTTTTAGTCTTAAAATAAAATACACATTTGATATTCATAGGCGATAAATTATTTCAAAAAATTTAATGAGTAAATTTTATACGTAAAAAATGAAAACAAATGAAAAATAATAAAAGAATTATTTTAATATTTTTTAAAAAATAATAAAAGAATAATTTTGTATTTTTTAATAAAAAAAATATTTTCTTTTATTATATTTATGGGTGGTATATGTGGTTTTCACATATAATCTATCTACTTATTATTTTGGTAAATTTTTAGTGAGTTATTTGTTAATTACATGTTTAAGTATTTGATAAAGTTTTTTCATTTTTGACAATATCAACCCATCCTAAAACTGTAAGGGAAAGCGTAGTGTCACGGGCTTGGGTTTTCAGTGTAGCTTACTAGTGCAGCACTTAGACAACTTTCCCTATAAGTTGCTAAATAAGCCTCGTTACCTTTTTTAAAAAAAAGGTTAACGAGTTGTGTATATGAAGAGAATTGCTCACAGGAAATATTTACCAGCACAGGAAATGTTTACAAGCTAAAGAGAATTTTATTTCACAAGAGAGCTTTTCTACAACTTAGAGTTTACAATGCTTGTTCACTCAATTTCTAGGTATTTTTGGAGATTCTAGGTTTCCAAGGGATTTTAGAGATGGTTTGGCCAAATGAAGCCATCTCTTATTTATAGGATTTTCATGCCACCAATATGTGTAGCCATGGAATACTCTAAAATAATATACACATATGTATTCTAGAATTCTCTAGGGTTTACAAGTGGTTTTAGAGTTCTCTATAATGTTCTAAAATCTTTTGGAATGTGATAGAATCTTCTGGAATACAATAGAGGTTCTAGAAGGTTCCAGAATAATCTAAAGGGTTTAAGGATGCTCTGGAAGGTTCAGGAGTGTTCTAAAAAAAATTTAAAATGATTGAGAAGTATACTTACACTTTCGGATACTTATGGTGAGTCGAAAAAATTTGCTTGTTTATGGGCGGTTCGTGACATCTTCCCCCACCTAAATCCTTGAAGCTCTCATCAAGTTTACCTCGCTTGTACACTTTGACCAAGTTAGAAAATTGCGATTGGTCTTTCTTTACTTGATCCAATATGTCACATTTGGGTTGGCTGATGTTGACAAACTCTGCTTTGCTGCTCAATGCATCAGCTACGACATTGGCTAGATCGGGCTTGTACTCCATGACATAGTCGAATTTCACTAAGAAATCTTACCAGCGTGCTTGCTTGGGACTGACTTTCTTTTGATTTTGGAAATAATTGGTCACTACATTATCAATCTTGATCATGAACTGGCTTCCAAGCAAGAAATGTTGCCAAACTCGCAAGCAATGAATGATCGCAGTCATCTCCTTATCATGCATGAGATACTTTTGCTCAATGTCATTTAGCTTGCGACTTTCGTAAGTGATGGGGTGTCTGTCCTACATAAGCATACCCCCAATAACGAAGTTTAACAAATTTGTGTGTACCTTAAATTGTTAGGTGTAGTCAAGTAAGACCAAACAGGCTTTTCTAAAATGACCTTCTACAGATTATCAAAGGCTTTTTGGCATTAGTCAGACTAATACGAAGTTTGATTCTCCTTCAACAGATTGGTTAAGGGTGTTGCTCTTGCCGAGTAACCCTTGATGAACCGGCAGTAACAATTCACCAATCCAAGGAAAGATCATAGCTCTAGCACTCTAGTGGAAGGCTCTCATTCTCGAATTGCCTTCACTTTTGCTGTATCATTATAAGATTCCCATCCTTTACCTTATGCCTGAGGAAATCTACCTCTTGTTGCACAAAAGAGCATTTCTCTAACTTGATATAGAGTTCATTTTCTCGTAGCATTTAAAATACTTGTTTGAAGTGTTATACGTGTTCTTTCAAGTACTGCTATATACTACTATATAGTCTAAGTACAGCACCATGAATTGATCTAAGTACAAATGGAAAAGCTTGTTCATGAGAGCACAAAATTTAGCAGGTGTTTTAGTAAGGCCGAACGACATAACAAGGAGCTCGAACGCCTCATACTTGGTCACTCACATTATCTTGGGCTTATCTCTTGCTGCTATTCGCACTTGATAGTATCCTGAACGCTAATTAAGCTTAGAGAAATACTAGGCCTTCCCAAGTTGATCGAAGAGATCCACTATCAAGGGTATTGGGTACTTATTTTTTATACTGATCTTGTTGAGTGCTCTGTAGTCGATGCACATCTGGAGTGATCCGTCTTTCTTCTTTTGAAAGAGGACTGGGGCACCGTAATGAGCCTTGGAAGGTTAGATGTATCTAGCATCCAATAAATCATTGAGTTTTCTTTTGTAACTTCTCTAGCTTAGGAAGCACCATGCAGTAGGGCATTATGGCAAACGGATTGACACTTGGACCTAATTCGATCTGATTATCCACTTCATGCCTTAGTGGAAGCCTTTTTGGAAGTTCTTGTGGCATCACATCCTTGAATTCTTCAAGGACTATTTCATCTCGGTTGGTAGAGGGTCATTAGGGATTGTAATGTCTTCTCTATTGTTGAGGTCTCAAAGAGAGACCAAGAAGCTAGGGTCATGTCATAGACCCTTTTGAACTACATAGCAGACAATGCTTTGGCCGCTAGCTTATATATGCATTTTGTTAAAACCATGCATGTCTTACTCTCATCAAAGATGTTGAAGAAGTCAGTGGCTGGTAATGGGAAGGCATGAACTTGGTTGAAGAATTACATGCTAAAGACGACTAGAAAGTCATCAATGGGTGCGATAGAGAAGTCTATCTTCTCTTGCCAAGTTCCCATACTTGTTGGGATAGCTTTGGCAATGCTTTGAATCAGTTTGGCGAGTGAGTTTACAGCCTTAATGGTGCCTCTTTCCTAAGTCACTTGGAGACTTAGGCGCTTGGCCTTAGTTTCTGATATGAAGTTGTACGTTGCTCCTTTGTTAAGCAACGCACGAGAGGCCTTTTCATTTAAGATAACGCTCACAAACATCAAACCTTTCTTGCTTGATTTAGGTATTACGGCGTTGCCTTTGAGCTCTATAAATAGTTGGAGAGAACTTACCTTTGCCCAAGGTTCCTCCAATTGTGATTACCCTTGACTCTCCTCAAATTGTGAGGTTATGGCGCTGAGTGCCTTTCGTTTAGTGCAATCTCGAATCCAATACAGTCCATTGCAGATGAAGCACGGACTCTTCAACTTTAGTGTGTCGCTTTTATTGCGCCTATCTCTGCCATTTGGAGGTTTTTGATTCCCCCCCCTCCTTGTGGCATTGGCCCTTGTAACTTGATCTCTCTCCCTTACCTTTACCATGGTTGGTTTTTTTCTCCTTGGATTGAGAGTAGTCGATGAAGAGCTCAGCTTCAACGATGGCAGTGTCAAGATTGTGCACGCCACGCCTTTCCAATTCCTGTTTATCACAATCCTTAAGACTGTTAATAAAGTAGAAGAGAGCATCCTTATCGGCCAAGTTGTTTGTCTCAAACGTTAGGGTAGTAAATTCTTTGATGTAATCGCAAACTACCTATTTGCTTAAGCTGGCGTAGGTGACCATGAGCTTCGAGTTCTGCGTTGCAAGGGCTAAAGTGTTTCTTGAGTTTGTTCTTGAACTCTTGACATGTCTCGATGGCACAAACTCCTTTAGTCATCTCGCCATACCTTCATTGCCACCATAGAAGTGCAACACAACGAAAGTATATTAGTGCACTATTAACTCTTATAGCATCATCCATTATGCTGATAATGTTGAAGTATTGTTCGAGTCTGAAAAGGAAGTTTTTCACCATCACCATGTTGCGGGTACCATCATAGGTAGTAGATTTGGGCACTTTAACTGGACATACACCACTTGTTGTGCTAGTAGAGGCTGGACTAGCAGTGATCACACGCTTGTGCCATGCCCAGTTTGAATGGATTTCCTCCATCTCCACATGGACAAATCATAGTTCATCTTTTATGAAGTCACGTAGCCTAGTGACTTCTTATTAAAAGGAGAGAAGTTCTCATTTGAATAAGTCGTTGAACTCTTTGATAAACTCATTGGCGGCCTTGGTAACTTCGACATATTTTGTCTCTAGGCTTTCGACACAGGTGTTTAAGTTATTAAAGTTAGAGTCTATAGTAGAGACAGCTTGTTCCAAACTAGCAACTTGAGGCTTAATGGATTCAATAGAAGGGGATTTTGACTTACTACATTTTCCTCGCATTGTTCCCCTCGCTTACACGCTTGCTCTTATGGCACGTCAATGTTAGCAGTAACTTGGATTGAGTAGCCATATTTTCCCTTGTGTGTCATGGTGTTGGGTAGGAGCATAACTTTGCTATGATACCATATGCCACGAGCTTGAGTTTTCAGCGCAGCTTATTCGTGTAGCATTTAGACAACTTCCCCGATAAGTTGCTAAGTAAACCTTGTTATCTTACTTACCTTCTTCAAGAGAGAAGTAAGCGAGTTATGCACACAAAAAAAATTGCCCACATGAAGTGTTTACTAGTTAAAGAGGATTTTATTTCACAAAAAAGCTTTTCTACAACTTGAAGTTTACAATGCTTGATCACTCGGTTGCTAAGTTTCTAGGATCTCTAGTGATTCTAGAGTTCTAGGTTTTAGGGATTGCTTGAATCCCTTGGAAACCCAAGAATCCATAGGATCCCTAAAACCAAAAACCTTAGAATCTCTAGAGATCCTAGAAACCTAGTAACCAAGTGATCAAGCATTGTAAACTCCAAGTTGTTGAAAAGTTATCTTGTGAAATAAAATCATTTTTAGTTAGTAAACACTTCTTGTGAGTGATTCTCTTCGTGTATACTACTCGCTAACTTCTCTCTCGAAGAATGTAAGTAAGGTACCAAGGCTTACTTAGCAATTTAGCGGGAAAATTGTCAAAGTGCCACACGGGGTAAGCTGAGCTAAAAACTCAAGCCCATGACAATATGCTCAAACCCAACAAGTTTAAAGGACCAATAACCTTTTTTATCAATTTATAGATATTTAGATGTTATTTACTCAATGAAAGGTATCTTTCATTACCCACAACGTTTGGATTACTAAAAAAGGAAGCCACGTCAGCCCATTTAATTAGAAAATTAAAATAAAATTCAACTAATTTAATTTAGGTTTTATATGGTGATGTGGTATTGTTATTTTTAAGCTTCAAATGTTGTCGAAGAAAAGTAGTATAAATTAAATATAAATTAAAAAAATAAGTAAATTTGATCAAAAGTTGATGTTATCGAATATTTTTTTAATTTTATTTTTAAAACACATAAATATATTATAATATCAAATAAAGCACTAGTTTAATTTATTTGTGTCGTTGGATTTGGGTTTTAGGCCCAAAATTTATATATAATTTTAATGATATCAAACTTCATATTTGTAATAGTAAAAAGTTATATAATTATGAAATTAAAGTGTATATTTATAATAAAATATAAATAGTAACATATCGTATTTTAACATATAATTGTAGCAATTCTTGTTGTAAAATATAAATTGTAGCATAAGGAAATGAAACTTGAAACATGAGGACCGAGTTGACGTTATTAGAGGACATTTTTTAAAAGTCATTAATGTCAAATGAGGTTAGTTTAATGATTAATTAAGTTAAAAAATAATAAAAATATTTTAATCACACAATAATGTCACATATCAATAAAAACTTTAAAAATTGAGGATAAATAAGGAAAAAAATAAAATAAAAAGAGATCCAAATCATATTTTTCTTTCCAAACAAGAATATGAAAAGTAAAAATGTGAGTTACGTGATTGCACCCTTTTAATCCTTTAAAAAAGTACCAACAATTCCAAGCTTCATCAGAGAGAAAAGTAGAGATGCTTGTGCCAAATCCAAACCTCAAGCATCGCAGCCACGCTTTACAAAATGATTCCTGTAAATTATTTTAAATTACAAAGTAAGACAAAAAGGTAATTATCCCATTTAAATATTCCTAGATTTCAGATACTATTATAAGAAGAGTTATTAGGATTATTTGTATATAATTAAAATATTAAAAAAATAATTATATATTATTAAAGAATATAGAGATTTAATGAAAATTTAGTTTATAGATTCCCGACATCCATTGAATCAAAGGGGTAACACCGTATATGTCATTTTCTTAAATATTATCTCTAGTCGTAACTATTATTCACATTATTAGTTAATTTCAAAATGAATGCAGACATCATCAAAATTTATTGAATGGACTTAAAGATGACGTGGTATACTCATTTTTGGTAAGTCTTTCTCTTTTGTAATATAGCTTTATAATCACAAAATCATACGTAAGAATATAGGCACGTATGCAACATGAATTGAATTAGTAAAGAGTAAAATAAAAAAAAAAATTATGTAAAAATTGAAGGGTAGAATTATTTGTAATGCTAACATCAGTCAAATTGTGTACTAATGAATAGCGTCCGCTGCGCAATTCCCAAAGGATCTTAATTCCAAGTTCATTTGCTAATGATCAATAGTATTCTCCAAAAGGTAACTTTTTCCTCTG
This sequence comes from Cedrela odorata, assembly GCA_035584115.1. Lineage (NCBI taxonomy): Eukaryota > Viridiplantae > Streptophyta > Magnoliopsida > Sapindales > Meliaceae > Cedrela > Cedrela odorata. Next base: position 1,146,366 of record JAXCLQ010000010.1, on the reverse strand, counting down.
CTCTTAATGAATTTTTTTTTTCCTTTTCTTGCTATTTTCTTTTTAACCAAACAACAAATTCTTGTCAAAAAGACCCTCTACTTGTTTACACAATTACAGGATTGCACCTAAAAGAGAATCTTAATCCTATTTTTCCCTTCCAACGAGGAAATGGAAAGTGAAAACGTGGGTCAGATAATTGCACCTTGTTAATTAATCCTTTAAGAAGTACTAACAATTCCATGCTTGGTAAGTAAGAAAAGTGATATGCTGATAACGTGAATGAAATATCATTTTCTTAATATCTAACAAATATTCCCACTGATTTAGTAAGCAATACATATTAACTGTAGCAAATACGGTACTGAAATTCTTAGGTGTGGTGTGCATCCGTAAATTTGAAAAATGGTTAATATTATAAATTTGAAACGAAAATTTTCATTTGAAGTAATGTAGTATTTATCAACTAGACGGTGAGATTCGATGAGAAATTAGATCATTTTCATTATTTTTTATTTCATTTTTATTCATAATTATGAACACATGATAAATTAAGACAGTCTTAGAAAAACGTATTATCACAAAAAAATGTAGATTTATTTCTCATTGGACAACTATTCCTGAAATGGGTCATTGAGCCATATATAGTTTATGAATGTAAATATCAGTATTGTAATTTCACATGAAAAGTGAAAACGTGATTTATGTTTTCATTTTTTTATTTATAAAAATACTAATAATTCCAAGCTTTGTAAGAGAGAAAAGAAGAGATGCTTGTTCCAAATCCAAAGCACAAGCAGCCACAGTTTACAAAATGATTCCTGTTAATTATGTTGTATTATATATTAGATTTACATTTCTTGACTAATGTCATATAGTGATCTTACAATTGTGTTCTAGTTGTTTCCGCTAGAGAGAGTTACAGAAAATACATGCAATGAATACTACAATCCAAAATGTGTGTCAAACATGGGACGAGAGTGATGAATTACTATGGCTGCAACCCAAGAAGACGGCCGAAAACAATCAAACACAAAGGCAGAGGATGCATAAAGTTCCGGCAGTGCTTCGTCTGAATGAAGCATTCAAAAATTGCTTTGATCCTTTAGTGGTTTCCATTGGTCCTTATCACCATGGGAAACCAGAGCTCAAGTTGATGGAAGAATACAAGGTTGAAATGGCAAACAAGTATGCCAACTGTAATCTTCGGGCGCTTAAATATATGTATAACAAGTTCAAGAACGTGGCTGAAGATGCAAGAAATTGCTACACCCATGGCTCAGCAGAAGAGTTTCAACGCGAGGAATTTAACAGGATGATGTTTCTTGATTGCTGCTTCGTTATCCAGTTCATTTACTGCCTCGTATACAAGACAGAAGATTTGAATATGAAAAGCAACATGGCAGCTTCTGTTCAACGAGACTTGTTGTTGCAAGAAAATCAAGTTCCCTTTCAATTGCTGAAAGATTTGATGAGCTGCCGGTTTCAAGAACATGAATGGAAGGAAATGTTCAGACTTTTCATTAAAAAAATTTGCGGACCGCCTTCCAAATATTCACGCCAAGAAATGGTCGAGAAAAAAGTGGATGACGATCAAAAGATCATGCCGTTGGAGCTGGAAGATGAACCTATTCATCTTCTTGAACTTGTTCGAGCTCAACTCATCAATAAATCAGAGTTAACTGTTCCACCTAAAAGCTTCAACAACTTCGGCTGGTGTTCATTTCAATCTGCTAAGCAGCTTAAGGCGGCAGGAATCGGCTTCGGGATTAGCAAGACTAGAAAATTTACAGACATCAATTTTACGTCAACGTTTTCCAAAAAAATACTGAGACTTCCGCCAATTATCATGAACGATACTACCCAATCTTTTCTTCTAAACATGATTGCCTACGAAACTTGTCCCGATGGCACTGATGACCTCGGCGTTTCTTCATACGTTTGCTTCATGGATTCACTGATTGATGACGCGGAAGATGTAAAACAGCTTCGATTAAATGGCATCATTTCCAGTTTTGTGGGAAATGAACGAAAAATTGCAGACCTCTTCCATCAGATTGCAACAGATTTGGTGCCAAATCCTTATGCCTATGCTGAGGTTAGAGATCGAGTTGAGAAGCGTTAAAGAACAACATCAAGGTTTGTCGGGGATGCAAAATATCAAGAGATAGATTCTTTCACAATCGAATTTAAAAAGTATATGTATATATTAATTTGTGTTTGTTTATTGTGAGGTGTGGTTTGAGTGTGTGATGAAAATGAATAAACAATAATAAATATTATTTGTAATGTCACTTATTTTACAATCTCAGAGTATTGATGTTAACTATCATTGTATTAATTTTTGTCGATGTTGTTGTTTCGTCTGCTGTAAGCTTTTGGCTTTTAGTTTCTAGTTTGAATATTCTTAGATTTCAGCAACTATTTTAGAAGCACCTTTTAACTATAAGCTTGTAATCACACACCACAACATGAATTGAATTGGTAGAGGAGTTAATAAGATCAATGCAGAAAATATGATAAGAATTTAAAATTAAGAAATAATTGTTTTTCATTTTAGTACTTTATTTTATTCTATAAATAAAGGATTAAAATCAATTAATCAGATTGAAAGTATTTTTGTTTGTAAATGTTTTTTGTATGGTATCAGAGCCAATTTTGAGAGGAGCAATGAAGGATGTTAATTCCAAGTTCATTTGCTTAATCAATAAAATTCTCTAAATGACCTTTTTCCTCTACTCTAAATAATGGTTTTCCTCTACAAACCAAAAACGACATCGGTTTGCCAGCCTTCTCTCAGCTTGCCCTGAGACGCCAGCCGCCAAGCCTCCCAACAAGTGCTACTTATTCAAGAAGGCTCTCGTCAGTAAGCAAAAGCGTAGGCCAAAACCCAACAAGTTCAAAGGACCAATAACCATTTTTATCAAATTATAGGGATTTACATGTTATTTACCCGATAATAATTATCTTTCATTATCGAAAACATTTGGATTACCGTAAAAATGAAGCCACGTCAACCCATTTAGTAAGAAAATTCAAATCAAATTAAACTAATTTAATTTAGGGCTTTTTTGGTATTAGATAAGGTGATTTTAAGTTTTAATTATTGTCTAATAAAAGTAGTATAAGTTAAATATTAATAAAAAAAATAAGTGACTCTAATCACAAGTTAATGTTATCAAATATTTTTTTAATCTTACAACTACTGTCTTGTAGCCAAACCCATCAATCACTCCATACTAATATTTTATGTGTATTAATTAATGTGATTAACTAAATTATTTTAAATAATAAGAAAGTAATTTTCTTTTTCAAGTTGTAGAATTACAAATATAAATTTTTTAGTTATGCTTGAAGTCTATAATTTATTTAAAATAATTAGTTAACTTGAGTTCCTTGCACGTAAAGAATAAAATTTAATTGTTCAATTTCTTGTAACAAAAACGTATAATAAAAATATATTTATAGAAAATACA
>JAXCLQ010000010.1:1115576-1130769 GCA_035584115.1 Cedrela odorata | reverse complement strand
TGAGCTCATAAACTATTACTAAAATAGTACCTTGAAGTTGACTTGAGCTCAGACCAGAGCTCAGAAACTATGAAAAACTGGATTATAAGCAAGTTTGATGAAACTTTTATTGTCACGTTGAACATGCACAGTATAATCAACTTTACAAAAATATATCTTCCATTATACGCTTTAACCAAATACACTCTTGTATAGCTATAATCGCTGACACATTTTGCTTCAGTGCTTGACAAAGCAACAATAGGCTATTTCTTGCAACACCATGAAACTATTACTAAAATAGTACCTTGAAGTTAAACAACGATCATTCACATTGCATGCCCAGTCTGCATCACAAAAGCCACTCAACAAAAATTCTTCATTTTTCTTATATGAAAGTCCATAATCAAGAGACCATTTTACATTGCGTAAAACTTTATTGCAGCGTCTAAATGAGAAACTCTTGGACTCTGTATGAATTGAGAAATAACACCAATAGAATATGCGATGTCAGGTCTTGTAGTAGTTAAATAAATTAAACTTCCAACAAAACTATCAAAATCTTTTGACATCCTACAACAATTTTCCTTTCTCTTTCTTCAACTTGATTTGACTTCATAAGAGTAGTCATTTTTTATGACTTTTACATACCAAAAAACTTCACAATTCTCTTGGCATATCTCTTTAAGAGATAAATATCGCTAACCTCACTTTTCAATTTCCAAAACAAGAAAATATCCAACCTTACCCAAATTCTTCATTTTGAAACGAATTGATAATTCATTCTTTAGACGAGAAATTTCAACTTCATCATTTCCAATAAGTACCATATCATCGACATACAATAATACCAACATGTACATTTTTTATTCCATTTTCACAAACAAACTAGAATATGAATTTGAAACTTTGAATCCACAAAAGATAAAATATCGAGATATCTTACCATACTAAGCACGTGATGCTTGATTTAGTCTTTATAAAGCATTTTTCTATCGATAGTCATGATGTGGAAACTGTTTGGAGATTAACCCTTGGGGCAAATCCATGAAAACATCACGATCCAATTCTTCATAAAGAAATGCGTTCTTTACATCAAGTTGCCACAACTTCTAATACCATTTTTGCTACTGGGCTGAATGTTTCTTCATGACATTCAAGCTTGCTTATAATCTAGTTTTTCATAAACGAACAAAATATATTGAAGTTCATCACCATTTTGTTCAAGAGAAGGTGTTGAGTCAATGAATTGGGCTAAAAGAAGTTTGTATTAATGGCCAAGTTGCAGATATATTTACTAAAGGGAAGTGTCATAAATTAGCGCATCTTACTTACTATTTTCAGTTAGTGTTAATTATTTTAATAAGTCAATCTTTCTATTTTAGAGTGGACAATTCATTAGTGAGGTGTTAACAAAAAAGTAGTACGAGGGTTTATTTAATAGATCATATCTAAGTATTTTTAGGAAAGTTTGTAATTATTTTCAGTAGTTCTTAATATAACTCTTTCTATTCCTTTTTTATCAAAGAATTTCATTGTCTTTTTTTGTTATATCCACTTTTTGGTCATTATTGTTCTCTTTTTTTCTTTTGGTTGAGTTCCTTCTTAGCTTTATTTTTGTACAACAAGGATAGACAATAACAATAGCAATAAAAATGACAACAAAAACAGTTTTATAAAATTGATAAATCATTATGTTATAGTCAATAACACAAAATTGATAAATGTGAAACATATATATGAACTGAAGTTAATTAGCCCTTAAAGAGGAAATAAATAAATAAAATTATGTGTATTTTTTTTGTTAGTAAAACTTTACGAAATAATACCTTATCCATGGCCTTGTTCTTTTCTTCTTATGCCATTTATTCTCACCTGATCTCTACACAAACGAGGAAAGATTTTATGAGTAATTTAATTAATTTGCATCAAATGGAAGTACTCAAAGACAAATTGCAGAAATTCTGATAGGTTTGATTAGAGGAGAGAGAATAAGAATTCTAGAAAGGCAGGAAATTTGCTGTGGGAAAAAATATGCATTTTATTAAAGATGTTAAAACTTTATATAATTTATACACACATTAAAGGAATCACAGTAATGCAAGAAAATATGATAACCACTACCATGCATCAAGCAACCACTAACTGACTAATCAAAACAAACTTGGAACAAACTTGACTTATTCATAACTAACTAGCTTGATAATTTGGTTGAGCTCCACGTAGCCTTCCCTTTCGTGCATGCATGAATGCATGCTAAGTTGCACGTATCATCGCCACCCACCTTAAGTGCTCATTGTCCTCGAGGATGAAATAGGGATAAGTCATGCAGAAGCGCCACTCATTCTTCAATGTGGTGTCTTTTATTGGTGCTTCAACCCATTTGACCAGTATTTTAGACTTAAGACGGTATAGACCCTTGTGAATCACACGCTGTTCTAAAATAGCTTCAGGTTACGGAAGGAGGGTAGAAGTCTTCGAAATAGGAGGAAGTTAAGCTTAAATCTGAGTGACTAGTCCTAAGTGTTTGTATATAACAAACTGATGTGAAATATATTGTGTATTTGAGAGCCATGAGGTAACGCCAATTTATATGCCACGAATCCCACTTTTTTAATAACTTGGTAAAGCTTGAAGATACATGGAGTAAGCTTTATAGAGCTTTGAAAGGCCACTGATGATTGTCGATAAGGCTGCAACTTTAAGTAAACATGATTGCCTACCTCAAATGAGGTCTCACGTCAGTGTTTGTCGACGTGACACTTCATTCGATTATGAGTTAGTGTGAGGTTGTTCCGTAACACATGAAGGATAGTGTCTCTGTCTCGCAAATAATCATCAACTGCTTGGACGTGAGAGGTGTTTGGAACATAAGCTAGTAAACTTAGAGGTGAAATGTCATATACAGTTTTGAACGATGTCATTTTGGTAGAAGAATGAGTGAAAGTCTTGTAGCTGAATTCAGCCCAGAAAATTCATTTAACCCATTTCTGTAGTTGGCTAGCAAAGCATAGTAAATATTGTTCCGAGGTTCAATTTATAACTTCGATCTGGCTGTCAAACTGAAGATGGTAACTTGAGCTTATACAAAGCTTGATTTCTTGAAGCTGAAACAATGTTCGCTAGAAGGTGCTGAGAAATACTTGTTCCGATCGCTAAAAATTGATGTTGGAAAGTTGTGTAATTGAACAATGTTAGCAACAAAGGCTTTGGATATAGTTACAGCTGTAAATGGGTGTTTCAAGGCTATAAAGTGGGTATATTTTGTCAAGCGATCGACGACGACCATGATAGCAATATGTCCATGAGATGAATTCAACCCCTCGATAAAGTCCATTGACATGTCAGTCCACATTCATGTTAGAATAGGTAGCGGCTGAAGCAGCAAGCATCACATTGCTATAGGAATTCTTTCACCGTTTGCCGCATGTATGACTAAACAAAATTGCGCTTGATACGAACGAGCATTTTATAGAATTCAAAATGCCCACCTATTGGTGATGAGTGGCAATCAACTACTATTTTTGAAATTAAGGTCATGTTGAAACTTAAAAGAACCTTGCCTTTTCTTAACCATATTCTATCTCGTTGGAATAATTGGTCGTTTGATTTTTATTTCTTTATAAAATAGATCTTATTGGACTTTCCTTTAAAGTTCTAACTACTAGTCTACATGAGGTGTAGAAATGGATAAAAAATTAAATTCCACTACACGGGATAACGAATCTACTCCTTGATTTTCAAGTCTTTTTTTGTTCTCAATCTTGTAATCATATCCAAGTATTTTTGGTAGCCATCGTGTCTGTACTGGTGTAATAATTCGTTGTTTCAGTAAATATTTAAGGCTTCTTTGGTCAGTGCGGATTGTAAATGGTTTTCTAAGTAAATTGTCAGAGTTGGTTAAAAATTTATCGTTTAATGTTCTTTAGCTTAACAGTTAAGTTAGTTAAAGAATCTGACGGTTAGCAAAAATTCGGAGATCAACTAGTCTTGCGTTTTTTTCTTGTTCTTGATTTCTTGAAATCATTACATATAAGCAAACTCACCTCTGTATATATATTGAGGAGAATGCTTGCATAAGTAAGGAAGTTTTTTCTGGGAAAAATCAGAAAGCTTGGTAGAGAGAGAAACTCTGAAAAGAAAACAGAGCATTGTTAAGTTTAGATTCTGGGAGTGTTTTTGCTGCTGTATAATCTTGTGTTACGATTGAATAAAACTCTTGGGGATTGTTCTTGGATCGTGGACGTAAGCCTTTGTGGCTGAACCACGTTAAATCTTTTTTTCTTTGCATCTGTATTGTTGATAAACTTGAAAGCTTGAAGTTGTAGTCATCTGTGATCCAACATAAATAAGGGCGCCATTTTTTATGGCCTTGACAATCGCCAACATTTCCTTCTCGTAGGTGGATAGGGTCAATGCGGAACCTTTTAGTGTTTCGCTAAAATAAGCCACTGGTCGATTTTGTTGTGATAGGATTACATAAATTCCAATTTCACTAACATCACATTCGATCACAATTTTTTTTTGAAAAATCTAGTAGGCACAAAATCGATGGCGAAGTCAGTGCCTCTTTCAGTTGTTTAAAGGTTGCCTCCGTAGCTTCATTCCATTGGAATCCACCCTTGGACAAGAGACAAGTTAGCAGAGCTACTATACTTCCAAAGTCACGAATAAATTTTCAGTAGTAGCTTTCTAATTCAAGGAATCCATAGACTATCTTTGCCCTATTTTTGTCGATGTTTTAAAGTTGAGGGATATCTGTTGAATGTTATAAACTAATGGTTCTAAAATCAAAAATATTTTAAGCAGTGTTTTTTAAAAACAATTTTTTAAATGAAAAAAAATAAAAAAATGAGAATGTATTTGATAATTTTTTTTTCAAAATAAATTCAGTAATTATCACTATTCTCAAAAGTTTATCATTTTACCGTCATTAAAACACAATTAATGAAATAATTTTATGAGTAATTTAAATAATTTGCATATAATGAAAGTAATAAAAGACAAATTAAATTGCATAAATTCTTTTAAATTTCTTTACCAAAGAGAAAAATCTTTAATGGAGAAGAAATAGTAATAATAGAAGGGATGAAGAAGCCACAAAATGTTGTAATTTATGTTAAGAATAAGATGAATTAATCATATATTTCGTTAAACTAAGAATGCTTACATTTCACACACATTCTTTGATTCCTTGGAATTTAAATTAGTATTTTAATTAAAAGCACTAATTTATTCAAAGAGTTTTGAGTTAATTAAAGTTGCATTTCTGGTATAACATGTTTGGAATCTATTTAAAATATATACAACGGTACTATTGCATTTGAGAATATTATGGTTGATTTTGACCTATTGATTAAATTCATATTTTGATCCAAATTATGAAAGAGTTTGTGAAATTTCGTATCGCAAAAATGTTTTTTTATGTGTCACATTATTCTCTTAAAAGGAATTTTTAGACATTATTTTTATATATCTTTTGTGTATAAAATTTTGGTATTTTGTCCGAAAATAAAATGGTAATTCTTTCGTACAAATTAACGTAATAAGGTTAAATTATTATTATAAGTCTCGTAAAATTTTTTTTTTTTTTTAACTTTTACAAATTTTCTTTTTTCTACTAAAAATATAAGGTACATAACAATAATATAACACTATCACATCAATTTGTATGAATAAATTTATATAAAAATTTGTATTTATAATGTAATATAATTATATTAGAAGATTATATAAACTTAATTTATACATTACTTATGGTTAAAGTAATGTATAAATTACTTTAACCATAAGTAAATGTTTCAGTAGCCTCTTCCGAAATTTGGATAAAACATAAAAGAAATTAGTAACTAAAAAATGGCCAAAAATCTCTTATGAGGTTTTGAAAATCTTTATATATTACTTTTAACCATAAGATTTTACCAAGAATTTACTGCAAAAGAAAAAGTGAACAATTAGTACGCAAAGACAAATTGCAGAAATTCTTACACTTTCGTAACAGCTGCAGCAGATTTTTATTAAATCACTACTTGATTTGAAGATAATGTACTTTATGTTCCATGACATTGTGATAATTTACTTTATGATACACTAATTTATATGGGCAATTATCTATAATGTTTACATCTTTATATTTAATAAAGGAAAATTATTAATTTCAAGTACAGAAAAATCAAATCTGATTGTTCTCAGGTATTAGTTGTTGTAATGCTACTTTCATATTTTTAATAAATGTTAACTAATGTTCTTAAAATTAATAGTGTAAAGAGAATAAAAATGGAAAAACAAAAGGAGAGATATGCATATCAAAGCAATAAAATAGAAATTTCATGTATATATTACCAGAACATATATATAATACAAAGAGCATGCACAACTCCATTAAGCTTGCAAATTCTCTCACTTAAAAAGAACTGCAAGTACCCATCATGAACTATCACTACTTCTCTTTGGTCTCTCTCCCTTTGTCTGTCTGCCTAGCTAATCTAAGCCCAAAACAAGAAAAAAGAAAAGAAAAAAAAAGATATACTTTGCGCATTGAAAATAGTGTAACAAAATCAAAATAATTTAATTAATTAAAACACCAATAAAACCCTAAAAAATTATATAAAAATTCAAGTTTCCTTTAAACCTAAAGATCATGTTTCAATTTATTATTAGGGCAAACTTTTGGCTCTTTTTCAAGATTCTTCAATGAAGAAGATGAGGATTGGTAATACTCGGGAGAATGGCGTGGAAATTCGGATAGCATTTGAACAACTTCTCTCATTGTTGGTCTCTCAATGCTATTTTCTTGAATGCATAGCATTGCTATGAAGAGTAAGTGCATTGCTTCTTCTTTTGGTACTAATGTTAGCCTTGGATCAAGAATGCTCATTATTTCTTCTTTTCGACCATTTGTTACTCTCTTGCTCCATTGAACGATATCAACACCCTCGCCGAAATTACCCACCGGACGACGTCCAGTGAGGAGTTCTAAAAGAACAACACCAAAACTGTACACGTCGCTTTTTTCGTCTACTCTTAATGTATATGCATACTCTATAAAAAAAAAAAAAAAAATAGAATTAGTAATTCATTTTATAACAATAATGTAAACATTTAGATTAAAATACCATGCATAAGAATTTAGAAAAGTAAATCAATATTAAGCTTTAAATAAACACATCTAATCTAGGTTTAACATTTACATAGTTTAGTTTAGGTAATATAAGAGGAAAAAAAATAAAATTAAAAAAGAAAACAGACAAATTAGGTTGATATTCTTGGGGCCTAAGTTGAAATCCGAATTCTAAATACACCAAGAAGATTTTGTTGTACACCCACTATATTATTGGTTAGCTTTCACTACATCCTGTCGTTTGAGACAACAAAGTCAGAATGTCAGCTCTAGACTGTCAGATGTCTTCTGATTAATTAATTAAGCGTCAGCGATTGATCTAGAAAATCTGACGTGGTGTGATTACCTATAAAATTCTATTTTTTTTCTATTTCTCAGTCTGTCTTCTGTAGCACAAATCACGGGTGAACTTAGAGCTGTCACTTTAGCAGAAATGAGGGTAGATTTTTGTACGGTAAGTACCATGCGGTTTTAGGTTATGAGACCGTATGATTTAGATATAGGGAAAGTTGTACTACGAATCAATGGTCTGAAATCACTGGAATAGTAAGCAAATAATTTTATTTTATTAATTAATGATAGTCATAAATTCTATTGCATTTTATGCTAAAAATAAAAAATAATAGCCACTATTTAAAATTAATTATTAAATAAAAGATAAAGAATTATAAAATAAATTATAGTGAAATTTAGACTTGAATTATTTTATTTATTTATTTTTGTTTTGGAAATTGTAACCGTTAAATCTTCGGTGTCTGTAAACTGACGGACGTGATCATCTGATATCTAAATTTTAGTCATTTCCCCTAAATCTCCACTGATATACTGGCCTTTCGGGGACAATCTAACGGCAGAAAATAAGTACATGGTGTACAATTTTGACAGATTGACGCACACAAATTAACTAACTTTAAGTACCCAAGTAGCGACCTGTCAACCTCTTCATTGCAACTCACTACAAAATTAATAATAACAAAAAATTAAGCATACATACATACATAGGCATAAATAATTTACCAGAAGGCGACAATAAGAATATTACCACTAAATTAGTTTGTTGTATTGCTGAAATTTTTTAATAGTACGGCCAATATATTTTCTTACATTTATTAAAATTTTTTGTTGTTTCTAAAATTAATTTTATACTTATTATTATTATTGTTTTAATTAAATATAATATTTTTTTTAAAAAAAAAAATTGGTATATTATATTTTTTCCTAGATTAAAACATAACAAGAAAATTAGAAAGTAATAAGAAAGCATTATGAGCTAAATGTACGTACCAGGTGCAATGTAGCCATAAGACCCTGCAATTGCCGACATGCATTCCGACGCGCCGCCATCGATCAAGAATTTTGCAAGGCCGAAATCGGCGACGTGAGCTTCAAAGGCTGAATTAAGCAGAATGTTGTTTGATTTCACGTCTCTATGAACAATCAACGGTGAACAATCATGGTGAAGATAGCAGAGACCTTTAGCTGCTTCAATGGCGATTTTGTACCTCAAATTCCACCCGAGAAACGCTCCCTTTTTGCAGTGCAGAGCTTCTCCCAAGCTTCCATTTCTCATGTACTCGTAAACCAGGAGATTGGTTTCTTTGTTTGAGCAAAATGCTAGCAATCTGACAATGTTTCTGTGCCTGATGTTTCCCAGTGTCTGGATTTCAGCTCTGAAGCCATGATCATGACTGTGAGTGCCAAAACCAAGCAGTTTTTTCACGGCTATTTCAACCCCATTTGGCATTTTTCCGTGGTAGACAATTCCAGCTCCTCCTCTTCCAATCACATTGCCATCTTTTACACATTCCAGGATGTCTGTAACTGTGAATTCCAGCTTCTGGAATGCTGTCATTTTCCAGGAATCTGAATTGTTTTTCTTAAATGATCTAGCCTTGATTATGGCAGCAGCGGCGAAAATCAAAGAGCAGATCAGCAGGCCTAGGGCGAAAATCAGCTTGAAATCTCTGGGGGCTTTTCCGGGTTGACGAGTGATTGCACTGAGGTTGCAGGGATTGTTAAGGAGATTGCCACAAAGTTGAGGATTTCCAGCGAAAGATGATGCATTAAAGACAGTGAATTGGCCTGATTCCGGCAGCCTACCGGAGAAATCATTGAAGGAAAAATCAGCAATGGTGAGACTTTTCATGGACCCTAATGATTTGGGTATGGCTTGGTTTAAGTGATTTCTTGACAAATTCAAGTAATTAAGGATTCGGACATTGGAAATTTCAGATGGGATTGAGCCAGAGAGGTTGTTCTGGCTCATGTCAAGGTAAGTAAGATGGTTACAGTTTCCGATCTCCGGCGGAATTTCACCGGAAAACGAGTTTCGGCTAACATCAAGTTTTAAAACTTGCCTGAGTTCTCCCATTGAAGGAGGGATTGACCCTGAGAATTGGTTTCCACTAAGTAAAAGAATTTGGAGGGAAGAGAAATTTGAAAGTGATAATGGCAAAGGACCTGAAAGCAGATTGTTTGACAGATTGATCTGGCCTAATTTAACAGGATTTGATGTACTGTTACCATTTTCAGGCAATGGTCCTGACAGATCATTGTTCTGCAACTCTGCCAAATTCAGCTCAGGCAAGTAAATGAACCCATTTGGTATGCTACCATTCAAATAATTCTGCCCCAGTCTGACTCTTGTTAGACTATAACATTCCCCTAACCCCTCGGGAATCGGCCCGAAAAGGAAATTTTTTAATAGAATTAGGATCCTGAGCTGATTTGACGAACACAAGTCAGGAGGGATTCTACCAGTGAGCTTATTGGAGGACAAATCGAGGATTTGAAGCTTCCCATTCCGGCCAAGATTTTCCGGTATCACTCCGGTGAAGTTGTTCTGCCACAGCCCCAAGGTTTCCAAATTAGCCAAGTCTGCAACATAGTCAGGAATTGAGCCATGCAACCGGTTCATGAAGAGATTGAAAAGCTTGAGCTGCTTGAGATTGATGAATGAATATGGGATTTCTCCAGTGAGTGCATTGTTGGAGAGATCAAGACTCAAGAGGTTTGTTAAATTTCCAAGCTGCTTGGGAATTGAGCCTGAAAGAAGGTTGATATGCAAGTAAAGAGTATCAAGCAGCTTCAAGTTTCCAAGCTCACGAGGAATTGGGCCATCTAATTCACAGCTTGAGAGATCCAAGTGAACCAAATTCACTAAATTTCCAAACTCCTTTGGAATCCCATCTTCAAAAACATTGTAATAACCCAAGTAAATCTCTCTCAAGTTTGTCAGATTGCCTAGCTCACCAGGGATTTTTCCTGTAAGATCATTTCCAGCAAGTGAAAGATATGCCAACCCCACTAAATCTCCATAACTTTCTGGGATTTTGCCGTGGAAATAGTTGCCACCAAGATCCAAGTGCCTGAGTTTCTTCAAGCTCAGAATCCCAACAGGAAGCAAATCTGTGAAATTGTTGTCATAACCATCAAACACTTCCAGGTTTTCCAGACTTGAGTAGTTCCAATCCAAGCCACCACTGAACTGATTGGTTGAGATGTTGAGTGATTGAAGACTACTCAAATTTCCAATCTCAATGCTACCTGTAAAATTATTTCCTGCAAGAGAGAGGTTCGTGAGTTTATCAAGTGCTGTAATTTGAGGCGATACGGTGCCGCAGAGATTCATTTCTGTCAAGTCCAATGAAACAACTCGATCCCTGGAACACTGAATTCCAGCCCATGAACAAACTGAGCTTGGATTTGAAGAATTCCAGGAGCTTAAAGCTGGTTCAGGGAATTCAAAACCTTGTTTGAGAGCAACCAAAACATGAAAATCATTAACCAAAGAAGAAGCAGAAGTAAAGCTAGTAACACTTAGCAAAGAGAAGAGTGTCAAAACAATGAAAAAGACCATATTTTCCTGGGAAATTTCTTTCGTTTTTTTTTTTCTCTCAAAGGGATTGTGTTTAGAAGGACTTGAAGGAAATACGAACGGATTTAAACACTTGGGTGATTCAAAATTTTCTGAGAAAAATAGGAAAAGTGAAGGGAATCTGAGAAACTTCAAGTGTGTATAGGCTTAAGGAATCAAGCATCTTCACAGAAAGAGTCTTCATACACAAGGAAGAAGCTTTGCTCCTTTTTCTGTTCTTCCTTTTTTTCTTGCCTTTTCTCTCACAAGGAAGAAGGGAATATTAGTAGCAATTCTGCTAGAAATGGAAAATTGTTTTTGTGTTTATGTGTTTCAAGAAATGAAAAGGAGGTAGAGAACAAAAATTTAAAGTGAAGATTAGGGGAAGGAAAAGCAAAGTTGATGTTTTCTTTTATTTTAATTTTAATTTTAATTTTTTTGCTTTATTTATTTCTTTATTCATATGACAAAAATACCCTTTAGTTATTTCTTTGAATGACAGAAGATGGAATTGCACTTTTAATCATTTAAAATGGCTGAATTATCCTGTTGCTTTTGATGAATGACAACTATGTACTCTTATTTTGGAATAAATATTTTATATTCTAATTGCATAAAAGTGGGAAAAGTAATTGATGCATGCCATTAAACTAAATGCCATAATGTTTCATTGTCTCAAAATTAAAGCTAGCAAATTGCTCCAAATATATTTATAATTTTTCTATGCTACACCAAATATTTATAGTTTTCTATTTCTTTTTTCCCACATAAATTTGGCTAAACCCATATCAAGATATTTAAATCAAGTTTGCAACATCTTCCAAACTCATACAAGAACAACAATTTCATTTTTTTTATTATTATTTTGAGGGTTTTAAAGTTGAGCATTCTCAAAATCAATAATAAAATGTGATATAATATAAATATTATGATTAAAAAAATTAAAAATATTAATTCGTTAAAAATTCTACATTCCTATCACAAATTCGTGTGACGTATACATATTAGGATGAAGTTTATTATCATTTTTTATTATATCATTCAAAGTAATTCTTTACTTGAGACATAATTGTATATTCAGTACAAGATAAGTATCAAAATCATATAGAATAAATAAATTAAATTCCATTATAGTTGTAGTATGACTAGCAATTTTTTAAATAATTGCCATGATATAATAAAGTATATATCCTTGTGGTGGGATAAAAAGCATGTTATAATCTTTGATGATGTATGTCCCATTAAAAAAGAATCTATTAAAATAAAACCTAATTGTGGTCTCAATTTTGACTTATCTTGATCACTGTCATAAAAATGTCAGAATCATATATCTAAATAACCATAGGTTGGAACAAAAAAATATTTAAAAATACACCGACATTCTATTTATATCGAGTATTTTGATGTAGAATGTTCTGTTAAATATATATATATATATATATGTATACATGTATGAGTAGTTTTATATTACTCAAGTGTGTGAATTTTTAAACTTTGAGTTGGAAACATGTGCCTGCAAAAACAGCTACTGAGCGTAAGAAGAAGTAAAAGATGATGATTATTAATATATCATTACAATGTTTGGTTGAATGATTAATAGATAATTATAATGTTGTATGGATAGGTTGCATGGAAGAAGGAACAAGTGGAAGCACTTTTTTTTAGAGCGACTTTATTCCTTCTCCTGCTTCCTTGAATGCCCTACAGAACTGGGCTGGGACCAAGACCAACTCTTCTCTCTATATTAAATATGCTAGCTTGCTTGCTTTATTAGAATTGGAATAGTCTTAAAGAGAGGGCTGAAAAGTAAAAGCACGAGAGATTATATATATATATATATATATAAGTGCTTTTTGATCTTCCACTTCAAAAGAAAAAGAAAAAGAAAAAGAAAAATCCATGACCCCTCTTCATCACATGGAAAAGAGTGCTCTTGTTCTACTAACTTGAACTCAAAACTTTCTTTCTCTCTCTTTAACAAAGAAAAATCCATGGCTTCTCTTGCATGGGAAAGAGTGCTTTTGTATGAACATGAAAGAGAGAGAGGGGAAGCACTTTTGAGGTGTCTCTATCTGACTTATCGAAGTGCAGCTGGGTGGCCGTTTTGAAGGGTCATTATCTGGCAACTCTCTTGTTTATTTTAGGGGGTGCACCAAAAAGAAAACCCTAAATTTGGTCAGTTAATGTTTAGCATAATTGTAACACATTGTGAAGAGTCTTATGTTTTAGTTAAAGTCCAAGAGAGGGAACATAGCATATCTTAACTTCACTTTTGTACTAAATCTTAATTTCATGTGCAAAATATTTAACAAAAGCCATGACACTACTCAACTTTAGAAATCATTTTTGCTTAGTTTTTTAATATATATATATATATATAATGTGATTAAATTCAGAGAGATGTGAAGTGATTGGTGATCTTTAAGATTTGCCATAAAGAAGAGAAAAGACATTGCAATAGCTATATCTTAATTGTTGATCAAAGGATAGCTAGAATGTATAACAATCTAAAATCTAAGGGGAAAATAAACGGATATTAACTTCAAACCCACAAATTAAATTGATTAAGATATTGAGATTTTTTTTTTAATACTTAGGTAAGTGCATCGTCAGTAAATATGTGACTAAGTAGCATTGTTATAAATATAATTTATTATAAAATATTTCTAATTTAAAAGTATCGCAATTTTAATAATAACATATAAAATGACACATTTTGTATTATATTATATTATTTAATGCCGCATCTATCACATTATTCGATTGAAATTTTTTAAATTAATTATAGCAAAATTTTATAAAGAGAAAAAAAAATTTGACATTCAAAATTATTAATTCATTTCCTTATCACCTTATCATAAAAGGGGAAATTTCAAAATTAAAAAAAATCATAATCTATGCAATATGTAAATTAATATCTATGAAACTACTTTGGAATAAAGAAACAACAATTATTGTGTAAGATAATGTAGAAACAAAGAACAATGGTAGACTTTCTATTACCCAATCCATTATCTAAATTAAAAGTTAGAGAACCAGGTTCTCAATTGACTTTCACTGTATTATTCCTTCTTGGGCTATTGATTTATTGAAACAATTAAAGTTGAAAGAATATAAGCATCTTCAAGCTAAAATAAAACTTTGCAACCTTGCTTTACTCATCTGATCTAAATAAATAAATAAATTATTGGTATAACCTTCCATAACTCTACTTTCTTGCGATATGTTTCTTGAATGTTAATACTTTTCCCCTTTCATTTCTTTTGTTTTTTTGGTTTTTTAGTTCAAAATTATTGTTTAGCAAAAGCAGCCGATGTCATAAATAAATTTGTAATAGAAAAGCTGCTTCGTCATCTTTGTTAGGTTTATTTAAAATTGAGATACTATAATTTTTTAATACCAATTACTTTTAAAAAGAAAATTATTAAACGTCAAATATTAATAGATAGGTGATGAATAAATATTATCAGTTAAATAAATTTTAATTTTTATCTAATATTTTAATTGATATTTTAAAATTTTTAATAGAAAACAATAATTTTAAATTTTGTAAGTTTATGTTAATTGTATAGAATGACTATTATACTAAATACATAATTCTTAGTATTCTAGACAAAGACGTATTTATAAATTTATTTTCGATTAGGCTAAAAAATATTTTAAACCTCATTTCATAAGTTTTAATAATGCAATAAAATTTTATTTATAAAAGAATAAATAATACACCCAATTTAGATGACATGAGCCTTTTTCATAAAAAAAAAGTATAGTGTGTATACAAATATATATATATATATATATTAATAAAATAAAATTATTTATTATAAAAAAGTAATAAAATTATGAAAGTTGTATCATGCTATTTTTCAAAATATAAAATTTACTTATTACTAATTCTAAATCACTACATTCAAAAAATTTTCTTTTAATCTAAATAATTCTACAAATTATAAGAAACTCATTCTCTATTTTATTATGAAGTTTTGATTTATTAAGTTTGATAGTTGAAAATGTATGGTTTGTTGTCGTGTGAGAATAATAAGTGTTAATAGATAAATTAGTCGTTTTCTCACTTTTTTCGTTTCAAATTAATTTTGATAGAGTTTAAAAAGATTAATAATCATGTCGAGTTTGAATTTAGAGTTTTTAACATGTGAACTTATTTATGATATGATTAACTATTTGAATAATTATACCATATTAACTCATTTATGATTTAATAAATTTATTTTATATTT
>JAXCLQ010000010.1:1095441-1110185 GCA_035584115.1 Cedrela odorata | reverse complement strand
TTTATTTATTTATTTTGTTAAAATTAGTTACTAAAAAATAAAATAGAAGACAAAAGATTATATAACAAATTATAGTTAAATTTAGACTTGAATTGCTTTTATTTTTTTAAAATTGTAACCATTAGATCTTTGGTGTTTGTAAACGGACGGCTATGATAATCTGATATCGAAATTTTAGTCGTTTGCTCTAAATCTCCTCTGATAGACTGAACTTCCAAGGACAATCGAACGGCAGAGAATAAGTGCATGGCCCACAGTTTTGACAGTTTGAAACACACAAATTAACTTAACTTTAACTACCCAAGTAACTACCAGTCAACCCCTTCAGTACAATTCATACGAAAACAAAAATAGTAATAATTAAGCATATTAATGTATATATTATTAATTTTTTGCCATTTTTAAATTAAGAGTAACATTTTTTAATTAGCTCTAGTATAATTTTTCCTTGATTAAAAAACAAACAAAAATTTAGAAAATAATAAGAAAGCATATAAGAGCTAAATGTACATACCAGGTGCAATGTAGCCATAAGATCCCGCAATTGCAGACATGCATTCCGAAGTACCACCGTCGATCAAGAATTTGGCGAGGCCGAAATCGGCGACGTGAGCTTCAAAGGCAGAATTAAGCAGAATGTTGTTCGATTTCACGTCTCTATGAACTATTAACGGTGAACAATCATGGTGAAGATAGCATAGACCTTTAGCTGCTTCAATGGCGATTTTGTACCTCAAATTCCACCCAAGAAATGCTCCCTTTTTGCCGTGCAATGCTTCTCCCAAGCTTCCATTTCTCATGTATTCGTAAACCAGGAGATTGGTTTCTTTGTTTGAGCAAAATGCTAGCAATCTGACAATGTTTCTGTGCCTGATGTTTCCCAGTGTCTGGATTTCAGCTCTGAAGCCATGATCATGGCTGTGAGTGCCGAAACCAGGCAGTTTTTTCACAGCAATTTCAACCCCATTTGGCATTTTTCCATAGTAGACAATTCCAGCTCCTCCTCTTCCAATCACATTGCCATCCTTAACACATTCCAGGATGTCTGTAACTGTGAATTCCAGCTTCTGGAATGTTGTCATTTTCCAGGAAACTGGATTGTTTTTCTTGAATGATTTGGCCTTGATTATGGCAGCAGTTGCGAAAATCAGAGAGCATATCAGCAGGCCTAATGCAAAAATCAGCTTGAAATCTCCGGGGGCTTTCCCGGGTTGACGTGTGATTGTGCCGAATTTGCAAGGATTGTTAAGGAGATTGCCGCAAAGTTGAGGATTTCCAGCAAACGATGATGCATTAAACACTGTGAATTGGCCTGATTCCGGCAGCTTACCGGAGAAATCATTGAAGGAAAAATCAGCAATGGTGAGACTTTTCATGGATCCTAATGATTTGGGTATGGCTAGGTTTAAGTGATTTCTTGATAAATTCAAGTAATTGAGGATTCGGAAATTGGAAATTTCTGGTGGGATTGAGCCAGAGAGGTTGTTCTGGCTAAGGTCAAGGTAAGTAAGATCGTTACAGTTTCCAATTTCAGGTGGAATTTCACCGGAAAGCGAGTTTCGGCTAAGATCAAGCTTTAAAACTTGCCTGAGTTGTCCTATGGAAGCAGGGATTGGCCCTGAGAATCTGTTTCCACCAAGTAAAAGAATTTGGAGGGAAGAGAAATTTGGAAGTGATAAAGGCAAAGGACCTGAAAGAAGATTGTTTGACAAATTGATCTGGCCTAATTTAACAGGTTTTGATGAACTATTACCATTTTCAGGCAAGGATCCTGACAGATCATTGTTCTGCAACTCTGCCAAATTCAGCTCAGGCAAGTAAATGAACCCATTTGGTATGCTACCATTCAAATAATTCTGTCCCAGCCTGACTCTAGTGAGACTATAACATGACCCTAATCTTTCGGGAATCGGCCCGAAAAGGAAATTTTTTAACAGAATTAGGATCCTCAGCTGATTTGATGAACACAAGCCTGGAGGGATTGTACCCGTGAGTTTATTGGAGGACAAATCGAGGATTTGCAGCTTCCCATTCCGGCCAAGGTTTTCCGGTATCACTCCGGTGAAGTTGTTCTGCCATAGCCCCAAGGTTTCCAAATTAGGCAAGTCTGCAATATAGTCAGGAATTGAACCATGCAACCTGTTCATGAAGAGATTGAAAAGCTTGAGCTGCTTGAGATTGACGAATGAATATGGGATTTCTCCAGTGAGTGCATTGTTGGAGAGATCAAGATTCACCAGGTTTGTTAAATTTCCAAGCTTGGGAATTGAGCCAGAAAGAAGGTTGATATGCAAGTAAAGAGTATCAAGCAGCTTCAAGTTTCCAAGCTCCCGAGGAATTGGACCATCTAATTCACAGCTTGAGAGATCCAAGTGAACTAAATTCGATAATTTTCCAAACTCCTTTGGAATCCCACCTTCAAAAACATTGTAATAACCCAAGTAAATCTCTCTCAAGTTTGTCAGATTGCCTAAATCACCAGGGATTTTTCCCGTAAGATCATTTCCAGAAAGTGAAAGATACTCCAACCCCACTAATTCTCCATAACTTTCTGGGATTTTTCCATGGAAATAGTTGCCACCAAGATCCAAATACCTGAGTTTCTTCAAGCTCAGAATCCCAACAGGAAGCAAAGCAGTGAAATTGTTGTCATAAGCATCAAACACTTCCAGGTTTTCCAAACTTGAGTAGTTCCAATCCAAGCCACCACTGAACTGATTGGTTGAGATGTTAAGTGATTGAAGACTACTAAAGTTTCCAATCTCAATGCTGCCTGTAAAATTATTTCCTGCAAGCGAGAGGTCTGTGAGTTCATCAAGTTCTGTAATTTGAGGTGAAACTGAGCCACAGAGATTCAATTCTGTCAGGTCCAATGAAACAACTCGATCCCCAGAACACTGAATTCCAGCCCATGAACAAACTGTGCTTGCATTTGAAGAATTCCAGGAGCTTAAAACTGGTTCAGGGAATTCAAAACCTTGCTTGAGAGCAACCAGAACATGAAAATCATTAACCAAAGAAGAAGCAGAAGAAAAGTTAGTAACACTTAGAAGAGAGAAGAGTGTCAAAACAATGAAAAAGACCATATTTTCCTGGGAAATTTTTTTGTTTTTTCTCTCAAACGGATTGCGTTTGGAAGGACTTGAAGGAAAGACAAAGGGATTTAAACACTTGGGTGATTAAAAATTTTCTGGCAAAAAAAGGAAAAGTGAAGGGAATCTGAGAAACTTCCTGTGTGTCTAGGCTTAAGGAATCAAACATCTTCATAGAAAGAGTCTTCATATACAAGGAAGAAGCTAAGCCTCTCCTTCTTCTGTTCTTTTTTCTTGCCTTCTCTCTCTCAAAGAAGAAGAGAATATCAGCTAGAAATTCTGCTAGAAATGGCAAATTGTTTTTGTGGTTATTTGTTTGTGTGTTTCAAGGATGTGTTTCAAGGAAGGAAGGAGAAGGTTTCTTGTTATTAATGATATGAAAATAAAATGAAATTATAAATTAAATAGTAAAAAAAAAATGAAAAGGAGATGGATAACAAAAATTTAAAGTGAACAATAGAGGAAGGAAAAGTAAAGTTGATGCTCTCTTTTATTTGTATTTTTTGTTTTTATTTTAAATTTTTTTATTTATTTAGCTTTATTTATATCTTTATTCATATTACAAAAATACCCTTTAGCTTTAATCAAAGGATGCTTCTTTATTGCTTTGAATGAGAGATGATGGAATTACAATTCAATCATATAAAATGGCTGAATTGTTCTGTTGCTTTTGATGAATGACAACTATGTACTCTTCTTTTTCAATGAATATTTTATATTCTAATTGCATAGAAGTGGGGAAAGTAATTGATGCATGCTATTAATGTAATGTCATTGGTTTCATTGTCTTAAAATTAAAGCTAGCAAATTGCTCCAAATATATATATAATTTTTCTAGGTTTCTTTAGACCAAATATTTAAGATTTTTATGGTGAATTCGTGTGACGTATATATATATTATGATAACATTTATTATTTTTTTAGTTATATCATTCGGAATGATTCTTTGGTCTTATTGGTGAGACATAATTGTATATTCAATACAACATAAGTATCAAAATCTTATATAATAGGGTCAATTTTTTTTCTTATGAATTATTACTAGTACAAATCATATTGAATAAATAAATAAAATTCCGTTATAGGTATAGTATGACTAGCTAGCAAATTTTAAATTGCCATGACTTAATAAAGTATATAACCTTGTGGTGGGATAAAAAGCATATTATCATCTTGATGATGCATGGGGATGGGGAGGTCCCATTAAAAAGTATATATTAAAATAAAACCTAATTGTAATCTCATTTTTGACTCATCTTGATCACTGTCATAACACTGTCAGAATCATATATCTAAACAAGCATAGGTTGGACCAAAAATAGATTTAAAAACACAGCAATATTCTATATTTATATTGAGTATTTTGATGCAAAATGTTCTGTTAAGAAATATATATGAGTACGTTCTATATTACCTAAGTGTGTGAATTTTTGAACCTTGAGTTGGAAACATGTGCCTGAGTAAACAGCTGCTGAGTGTAAGAAGAAGTAAAAGACGATGATTATTAATATATCATTACAATGTTTGGTTGAATGATCAATAGATTATTATAATGTTGTATGGAAAAGGAACACGTGGAGCACTGTTTTTTCAGCAACTTTATTCCTTCTCCTGCTTCCTTGCATGCCCTACAGAACTGGGCTGGGACCAAGACCAACTCTTCTCTCTATGTTAAATATGCTAGCTAGCTTGCTTTCTCTATTAGAAGATGGAACAGTCTTAAAGAGAGGGCTGAAGAGTAAAAGCAGGACAGATTACATATATATATATATATATATATATAATTGCTTTTTGATCTCCCACTTCAAAAGAAATGAAAAAACGAAAAAGAAAAAAAAAATCCATGACCCCTCTTCATCACATGGAAAAGAGTGCTCTTGTTCTATTAACTGGAACTAAATCTCTCTCTCTCTCTCTCTCTCTCTCTAAAAGAGAAAAATCTATGTCTTCTCTTGCATGGGAAAGAGTGCTTTTGTATTAACATGAAAGAGAGGGAGGGGAAGCACTTATGAGATGTCTCTGACTTATTGAAGGGCAGCTGGGTGGCCCTTTTGAAGGGTCATTGTCTTTGTGGTCTGGCAACTTCTTATATGTGTTATGGGATGCACAAAAAGGAAAACCCTAAATTTGGTCACTTTATGTTTAGCATTTTGAAGAGCCTTATGTTTTAGGTAAAGGAACATAACATATCTTAACTTCACTTTTGTCCTAAATCTTAATTTCATGTCCAAATATTTAATAAAAGTCATGACACCACTCAACTTTAGAATTCATTTTGCTTTATATATATATAATGTGATTAAATTCAAAGAGAGATTTGAAGTGATTGGTGATCCTAAGATTTCCCATAAAGAAGAGAAAAGACTTCGCATTATCTATCTGTTGATCAATGATAGAATGTATAACAATCTAAAATATAAGGGGGGAAACGGTTTAAAGTTCAAACCCACAAATTAAATCCATTTCTTTTATAATTAATACTTACGCAAGAGATTGTCACTAAATTGTTATTATTTGAGATTAAGTAGCATTATTAGGGATAGAATTCGTTATAAATTATTTCTAATATAAAATATGACATATAGAACATTAATATTAAAAATAAGAATATATAATTTATCTAAATAATTGATATCACATATATCACTTCATTCTATTGAAGAATCAATTATAGCAAAATACTATAAAAAAAGAAGTTGATATTTAAAATTTTTAATTCATTCCCTTATCATAAAGGGGGAAATTCAAAATTAAAAAAATATACATGCAATATATAAATTAATATCTATGCAATTATTTTTTATTAAACAAATACAATTGTTGTGTAAGATAATGTAGAAACAAAGAACAATAGTAGACTTTTTATCAAAAAATCCAATCCATTATCTAAATTAGAAGTTAGAGAACCAGGTTCTCTATTGCCTTTCACTGTATTATTCCTTCTTGGGCTATTGAATTGTTAAAACAATTAAAGCTGAAAGAATATAAGAATCTTCTTTTTAACAAAAAAAAAACTTTGCAATCTGCTTTACTCATGTGATTTTAAAAAATAGATAAAAAAAAAAAAAATTATTGGTATAACCTCCCATAACTCTACTTTCATGATGTTTCTTGAATATTAATACTTACCTCTTTCATTTCTTTTGTTTTTTATGGTTTTTTAGTTAAAAATTACTGTTGAGTACAAGCAAACCAATGCCATAAATAAATTTGTATTAGAAAAGTTGATATAATTTTTAATACCAATTATTTTCAGAAAAAAATATTAAACGTTAAATATTAGTTGTTAAATGAAAATTATTTTCTATCAAATGTTTTAACTAATATATTTTTAAAATTAAATTGAGACACGGTAATTATAAATTGTATAGTATATATATTTGTATGGAATGACTATAATACCAAAGACATAATTCTTAATATTGATATTGTAGACCGTAAAAATTAAATAAGATTTACATGTGTTTATTGTATCAAACATCAAAGTTCGGATGTCACTAAATTTCTAACAATATGAATTTAAAATATAAATTTCAAAAATTTCCGATAAAAAAAACGAAACATGAGATTAATTATGGTGTTTGTGACTGTTGGCCTGCCCACAACCAATGATTATTGTATTGTATGAAGGACTATTTTCTTGCACAATGCCATAAAGAAAGGGAAGATTTTGCTATTCATCATTTAGATTTTGTGTTTTGTAGAATTATTTTGCACAATGCCATAACACGTTAATTAATTATGAATTTCAAAAATATGTATAACGTTTATTAATTTTTTTAATTTGTTGATATTATAGTCGGAATTCTAGTTTTTAATTTCTTTTTAAATAAATTTCTCTAAAATAGTAATAATTATATTTATAATCCTATTTTAAAGATACTATCACACATAACAATTTCATATTTTTGTTAGTCTAGAAAATTATTTTTTTAAGAATCTATTTAGGATGGAGTTCACATTTGTATTGTCAATGGTGTTATCTTTTAGAATAATGAGAGTGAATTGATTTTGATCAAAGAATTATTAGCAGTATGATTTTTTAAAGATTTGTCATAAATTTTGCATTGTGGGGGAAAAAATGATTGATAGCCACACAAATTGCAATAATATGGAATGATTAACCAATAAAAAGAAGGGAATTAAGCACAATAATTGACATTAATCCCCAAAATTCTTTCTCCAAAACATCAATTTGAACTCATCATTAAAGGTGATATAAACATTATAAATTCACAATTTTTTTTTTTATCAATGGAATTATCTTCACTTTTTACTTCATAGAAATCATTAGGGTTGAAACTCTTCAACTTCAATGGAAAAAATTTACTATATAAACCCATAAAAATAGTCTTCTAAGAAAAAGAGAAATCAATTATCACTCAAGTACATATCTTTAAATTTCAATGTTCATTGGCTAACAATTATTATGTGACGTAAAATCATCATTAATTTAAAGTACTATAATTTATATAGGATCTCAATATTACGTAATCTCCCAATAGGCCACATTATTACGACAATCAAATTTCTTTTACCATTACACTCTCAAGCGTAAATTGTTTAAAATTTTAACTTCAAAATTTAAATTCAACCTAATCATTTACTACAGTTAAAAAGTTAAATATATGTTTAGAATTGAAATATTGTAATTTTAAACCTTGTGAAAAAAAAATAGTTACTGATATAATTAAATTATCATACATATATGAATTTAGAGAGCGGCGATATATGATTTGAAATGTAAAATTTATAATATTGTACACAAATTTGCAATGATATACAGTATAACTATTTTATATTTTTTTATTATAAATTTTATGTTTTAGGTTATAAAAGGTAATTTATTGTATGGTAATAAAATCTTACAATTTTTTTTTTTTTGAGAGAAAATGCTTAGAAGTGTCCTTGGCTCATGTGTAAAATTTTTTTAAATTAATATATATATATATATATTGATGAAATAAAGGCAAATAGTTTAACATTATATAGATTGAAAGGTCAAAATTAAGAAAACAAAATAAGAAAAAGAATACAAGGAAAGGCACTAGCAATGGTGATCCTGCGACATTTGTGGTTGGTTGAACCCCAAAATTAGGATCCAAATTTAAAACCAGTTGTTTACTATTTTTACTTTTTGGTCCAACATTAAATTGGATAAGAATAAAACTTCAGAAACTCGTATAGACTCCAAAACTCAGTGCCGCGGCCGGACACTAGTCAACATGGAGGTCACTATTTAGGTAATTAAGGGAACCAAACAACATAATTATGATATCGTAATAAAAATATTAAATATTAGCAAATGGGAAGAACATAGTTGTCATTCTTTGACTAGGGGAAGCTCCAATATTTATGAAAAAGCAAAAGCATGCCGAAATACAAAGATATGCTGATGATCTAAGTGCTTTCAGGCTTGAATATTGCCCTTTGAACAACTTTGGCAATGCCCCCAATGTGCTTTTGCGTCAAAAGAAAGTGTCTTTGTTAATATGTGTTTTACTTGAAGGACAAAGCAAGTATCTTTTATTTTGAAGGTGTGGCAATACTGGCAATGGTCCTCTTTCTTCTTCTTATTCATCCGTTGGAAATTTCAGGTGTGATTGAGCCAGAGAGATTGTTCTGGCTCAAGTTAAGGCAATTAAGATAGTTACAGTTTCCAATTTCAGATGGGATTGAGCCAGAGAGGTTGTTCTGTCTCAAGTTGAGATAATTAAGATATTTTCAGTTTCCAATTTCAGACGGGATTGAGCCAGAGAGGTTGTTCTGGCTCATGCCAAGGTAAATAAGATCGTTACAGTTTCCAATTTCCGGTGGAATTTCTCCGGAAAGCGAGTTTCGGCTAAGATCAAACTTGCTTGATTTCTCCTATGGAAGGAGGGATTGGCCCTGAGAATCGATTTCCACTAACTAAAAGAATTTGCAGGGAGGAGAAATCTGCAATATAGTCAGGAATTGAACCATGCAACCTGTTCATGAAGTGGTTGAGCTGATTGAGATTGATGAATGAATACGGGATTTCTCCGGTGAGTGCATTGTGGGCGAGATCAAGATTCACCAGGTTTGTTAAATTTCGAAGCTGCTTGGAAATTGAGCTGAAAGAATGCTGATATGCAAGTTAAGAGTATCAAACAGCTATAAATTTCCAAGCTCACGAGGAATTGGACCATCTAATTCACAGATTGAGAGATCCAAGTGAACCAAATTCGCTAATTTTCCGAACTCCTTCGGAATCCCACCTTCAAAAACATTGTAATAACCCAAGTAAATCCCTCTCAAGTTTGTCAGATTGCCTAAATCACTACGGATTTTTCCTGTAAGATCATTTCCAGCAAGTGAAAGATACTCCAAACCCCCAAATTCTCCATAACTTTCCAGGATTTTTCTATGGAAACAGTTGCCCCCAAGATCCAAGTACCTGAGTATCGTCCAGCTCAGAATCCCAGAGGAAGCAAAGCAGTGAAATTGTTGCCATAAGCATCAAACACTTCCAGGTTTTCCAATTCAAGCCACTACTGAACTGATAGGTTGAGATGCTAAGTGATTGAAGACTACTCAAGTTTCCAATCTCAATGCTGCCTGCAAAATTATTTCCTGCAAGCGAACGGTTAATGAGTTTATCCAGTGCTGTCATTTGAGGTGAAACTGTGCCACAGAGATTCAATTCTGTCCGGTCCAATGAAACAACTCGATCCCTAGAACACTGAATTCCAGCCCATGAACAAACTGAGCTTGGATTTGAAGAATTCCATGAGCTTAAAGCTGGTTCAGGGAATTCATAACCTTGCTTGAGAGCAACCAAAACATGAAAAATCATTAACCAAAGAAGAAGAAAAAGAAAAGCTAGTAACACTTAGAAGAGAGAATACTGTCAAAACAATGAAAAAGACCATATTTTTATGGGAAATTTTTTTCTTTTTTCTCTCAAAGGGATTTTGTTTGGAAGGACTTCATGGAAAGACAAAGGGATTTAAACACTTGGGTGGTTAAAATTTTTCTGGGAAAAAAGGAAAATTGACGGGAATCTGAGAAACACAAGTGTGTACAGGCTTAAGTAATCAAACATCTTCACATCAATGTCCTCGTATACATGGAAGAAGAATGGAAAGTAATTTTGAAAAATGGAAAGTGATTTTAAGAATAAAAAGGAATAGGGAAAAGAAAGAGTAAAAGAGAAAAGCAGAGAAAAAGTTTTTCATTATTTAGTTGTATCATATAATTTTCCATAAAAATGAATTCATTATTTTTTATTTAGATAAAAATATTTTTTATTTTTAAATTTTTTATAATTATTAATAAATAATTTTTTAATTATTTCTTATTTTTATTTTTAAATTTTAATTGTATTTTTATTAAAAATTAATATATTTTTTAATATTCTTAAATATAAATACATTATATTAATTAATTATATTTTATTTAGACAAAACTACTTATTTTTATTGAAATAGTTTATTCATTTCATAATTAAAAAATTTAATTAACTTCAAATTTTATTTTTAAATATAAAATAATCAAATCCTATAAATTTAATAGGTAATTTAATAACAAATTTTTAAACGTATAAACTTATACTATGTAAATATATTTGTTGATTAAAAAAATATTTTATGTTTTAAATGCATCTCTTATTTTTATTTAAAATTCCTAAATTTAATTGCATATGAATTTTCATGTATAAATTAATTTTTAATACAATCTAAATTTGATATTCATATATTTAAGTGTTTTTAATTAGTTTATTAAAAGTGTATCAATTTTTGATAATATTTATAAAATTTTATTATAACTACCAACAATATTTCTTTTTTATTATTGTTATTATTTGATAGTCAGTTTGTCTTTAAAATAATTGAAAAAAAATATAATTACATAAATAATTATTTTTTATATAATACAAATTAAAATTATGAAATAAATATAACTAATTGTATGAATTATATAAGTATAAGATATAAAATAAAATTATAAATTAATATACATATGAAACATATAAAAAAATATTTATAAATTATATAAAAAAAAAAGAGTTTGGTAAAAAAGATTTATGAAAAACATATAAATAATAAATAATTTAATAAGAACATAATTGTCCTTCTTTGATTAGGGAAGCTCCAATATTTATGAAAAAAGCAAAAGCTTGCCGAAATACAAAGATGCGCTGCTGATCTAACTCTAAGTGCTTTCAGGCTTGAATAATGCCCTTTGAACAACTTTGGCAATTCCCCCAAAGTGCTTTTGTGTCAAAAGAAAGTGCTTTTGTGAATATGCGTTTTACTTGAAGGACAAAGCAAATATCTTTTTATTTTGAAGATGCGTGGCAATATTGGCAATGGCCCTCTTTCTTCTTCTTATTCAACCGTTGGAAAAGGAAGAAGATAAAATAAAATAAAAATGAAGAAAAGAAATGGAATATTAAAGCAAGAGTTTAAAATAGAAATTTGGGTATTATTACTTTTACGATTAGGATAATCTTTTAATATATTGTTAGTAGCTGATTTAATGGATTAATTTTTTTTAAATGGTATAAGAGATTAATTTTAATATGTAATTTCATCATGCTACAATAAACTCTACAATTAGAGCGGCATTCTTTTAGCTCCCAGATTAAAGTGTGCACAAATATCTCAACAAAGCAACCTTAGACTGCTCAGACAAAAAGAAAAAGCTAAAAAAAGCTATAAAAAAAAAAAAGAAAAGGAAAAAAAAAGCACTTCTCCATAGTACAATAGCAGTGATTTGCAATTCTCAATGGACTGCCCACTAAAAAAATAGCAGTGCCTTGTAGTTCCCAAAGTGCTTTTTTCCTTTTAGTTTTTAATTATTTTGTTTCATTTTCTTCTTCTTTTGAGTCTTTGAATTTATTGGCACTTCCATGGCCAGAGACCAGAACAGCTTTGGAAAGTATTTACCAGTTGCAAAAGCACTTCTCTTTGAAGCTGCAGGTACGAATATGACATTCTCTCTCTAATCTGAATTAACCTTCTGCTTCGATTTGCCTGGCCCATGCATGCATGACCAAATTTCGGAATAACAAAATTGCAAGAAATTAATTATTGAATGTTCAGAAATCTCTAGAACAGGGAAAACCAACCTCATTCTGCAAAAGTTGACAGAGGTTTTGGACGATTTTGTATAATTTTATGTGAACTTGTCATGCTCAAGTTGGCTTCACGTAATGGAAATTAATAATAGAGAATATAATATATATATATATATATATATATAAAGAGAAAAGGTTTCTAAAGAACTAATTATAATGTAATGCGAAAATTTTTTAATTTATATGAATTAGGATTCCCTATTAATTTTTCAATTCGCACGAAATTTTAATACATAGTTTGCCATATGAACACAGTTAATAGAAGTCATTTTATATTATTTTTATGTTAATTTTAATTACCAGTCAAAATTTAATTAAAAATAAGGTAATTAATTATATCAAAACCCAGATTTATTAGATGATTATAGTCCATTGAGCACTTCCAAAATTTTTGAGGAATTAACGTTTAATTAAAAACAAGAGTAGTGCTTTGCTCTTTTTGCTTTTTCTCTTTATTTAATTTATTAAATAACTTTTGGTATTCAAAATCTTTATAAAATTCCAATCCAACGTCTTAAAAGTATACAACTCCACGTATTTTCAGTAATACAAGACAAAAAGAAAATTCATATTAAATTAGACATAACTTTGTCACTAACTTCCTCAAAATACATAAAAATTAAGCACAAATAAATTGAACTTTATTACATATATAATTTCCAAATACTTCCAAAAACAATACCCCTTTTGGAAGATCATGATCTCTTCAATATTTAATTTTCCATGCATGGTATCTTTGATTAAATCTCCATCAAAATACATGAAAGAAATCTCTTAATCAGCAAAAAATTTGTCTTCATTATTGCTTTTTATTCCATTAGAAGCACTTTTGAGTCAAAAATCACTTTGAAAGATTTACCTAGGAATATCATAACTCTCTATGCATGGAATGTTTACCAATAGAACATCTTAATTTGTAAAATTTTTGTCTTGTTTTGATTTATAAATTTTATAATATTTATAAGTCCATTGTGGGTCTTGCTTTCTATGCACAAACTTGAAGTTTTATATTTTTCTTTAATTAATTATCATTCCTAAAGTACTACAATTTAGTAATTAGTGGGTTGATTAAATTTAAGCATATATACAAATCCTTCAACTCAAAGATAATAAAATTTATTTACCTTTTCTGAAATCAAGTTATATTACCATTGAACATTTCAAATTTGAAATATAAACATAAATACCTCCTATATAATTTATTTTTGATAAATTTTGCAAAATTAAAGAAGATTTTTTATTATTTTATGAAAAAGTTATCATAATATTTTAAAACATATATGTATAAAAATTATTTGACACAAACGATCAGAGTTAGATAAAATATAAAATGCGAATCACAATTTGAGTGCTTGAATTTTTGACAATTTAGAATTCAGATTCTACATTTTGTTAAAATTTGAATGCTTGTATTAGAGAATGACTCTCGGTATATAAAGAGATTTATAAAAGATTCAAAAAAGAAAAGAGTTATGTGTAATTTAACTTAATTAAAGGGATTTTAATAAATTTTCCATACCATATACTAAAAGTTCAATATCATTTCAATCATACATGAGAGTTTGCTCATATTATTTAGGTTAAAAGAAATTGTATTATTTGTGTCTTGCTATCTCTTTTACAAATCACATTCATGCGAGCATTCATATGATTTCATGTGTCATGATAAGGAGCACCAAAAAAGAATCTAAGCACACTAAGGAAATGGTGGAAGACTAAACAAAAAAGGGAGCAAACAAAAGATTGTAAGGACATTTCTATTTCTACTTTTAAGGGATACCTTACAATTCTAGGGTCTCCATACCCCTATTTTCTTAGTTTTATGATAATTTTATGTCCCTATGTATAAAATGAAATCATGGCATAACATTACCTTAACAAGTGGGACTCTTTCACGTTGCCTTTGGTGGAATTCCAAGTCATATTCAAGTGGGTTTGTCCACTCTGTCTTTTAGATATCATTGTTACTCATATCTCATCACTATATTTTATAAATTTATGAGTGTTTCAAATGGGTCCTTTTTTTTATTTCAATAATAATTATAAAAAAAAAATCATCATTTTTTTTTAATTTTTTAAAATATAACAAAAAATAAACCAAACTTTCCACAACCTTAATATGAACATAATTCGAAGATCAAATCTCTTTGTATTTTGCATTCATGAGTTGGAAATTTTTATTGAGTCAATGAAATAATTAATTTGTATATTGCATATCTATAAAAAAAAAATTAAAAAATTTATATCAAAATATTATGTCGTTAATGGGTAATAAATTAATCAAATTATGTTAATAAAAGAGTATAAAATATTTTATTTTATCTAATAAACTAGTTTTTTTGAAGCACCCACAAATGATACTTTAATAATTTTATTTAATTATTATATATTTTATTTTATAAATTTTATTTCTCTCCTTACATAAAATATTTATGTATTAAAGTAACTATACAATTTTTTTTTTAAAAAAAAAATATGCTTGACAATCAAATAATCAATAAATGATTGATTATTTATTCATGAAAAATTTTTGATTGGGCTTTGAAACA
>JAXCLQ010000010.1:1076318-1095341 GCA_035584115.1 Cedrela odorata | reverse complement strand
AATATGCTTGACAATCAAATAATCAATAAATGATTGATTATTTATTCATGAAAAATTTTTGATTGGGCTTTGAAACACTAATAAATGTTTGGGCTATAAAGCATTACTATGAAAGACCACTGACATTCTGAATACAGTACTTTTTTTTTTTTTGTCGTAGTGGGTGTATTCCGAGCTAGAACAGTTGTCTTTAGTATCGATGTTGTCATTAAACCTCTAACAAATTTAACTCACAAATGCTGAATTGTCTGGATTACAAATTCTAGGCCCAAATTCAAATGGGCCGGATCTACATGAAACGTCTATACGGCGGCATACTTAAAACAAGGCAAACAGACTTACAAAACCCTATGACCTTAATCCAACGAACAATATGAACCAATGGAAGTAATCTTAGCCGTCGAAACGCTAACAAAGAGATTATATAAACAGAGTGATTTCACCGCCGACTTTATTTGCTCCTAGTTCTCTCGCTAATCTAAACCAGAGGTATTATTGTTCAATACCGACTTCTCTAATTCACGTTTACTCATTTTTTTTTTAAGGGGATAGCTTTTTTTTCAATTTTTTCAGGGTAATATTTATGGGCACGGCTGATCTGTTTTTTTGTTTTTTTTTTCCTAATGTTAGCTTGTATTTTTCTTGCATGTGTTGGTTGTATGATGTTTATGTGCTTGTACATGTTGTAGATTTGTGATTTCTAGAAGTGTTGAATATGTTCTTAATGGGTTCTGCAGATCTGATTGTTTCAAATTAAAAGCTTGTATTTTTTTATATGGGTATGTTGTATGTTGCTGTAGATTGCTGATCTTCATAACTGTTTCATAAGTTTCCCTTGCCTTGCTAAAGCTCTCAGTTTGCTCACACTGTTAGTTTATTGATTATGTAGCAATTTATTTTATTTTTTGGGATTTCTAATTATTATTTAATGTTCTTGTGAATGAAAACATGTTGGTGTTTAGCGTTTTTTGATGGATGATTGATTGAATGAGATTCCCAAAAAGAAATGGGTATTTAGTAATTAATCAAGGCTGGAGTCTCGGAAAAGGGCTCTTTTGCCAAAACCCTAACATGGGTATTTGGAAAGAAACACATATGAGCCCGAGAATTGGCATAATTCTTGCCATAAGCCTTTGGTCGGGATCCATTAACAATTGTCTGTCGGAAATTGCTTGTAACATTTGACTGTTTTCATTGCTTGGACATGCTTGTTTTTAATATTTGAAAATTGCAAGTTTTGATTAAAATAATTTGACTTTGACGTTTTTTGTTGTGAAATTGAGTTGCATTATTCAGTTGAATCTCTTTTGGTGTAATTTTTGATGGATTTTATTCAAAAAAATTTAGTTACATTCTTTAGTTGAATTTCTTTTGTCTTAATTATTATGATTTTTATTCAAAAAATTTTGTTTAATGGATAGTTGTTTACAATGTTTATATTATTTTACTAATAATTTAGTTGACATTAACGCCATGTTTTAGACCGTCTGCTGAGCTTTGCCTGGGCTTTTATGTTTATATTTTACTTTTAAAATTAAGCTCATCAGACTTGTTTATTTATTTAAGTGGATTCTTTAAGGTATTACCTATTACCTCCATGATTTTTGTGCTCTTATCCATGTTTCTATTGTTTCAATTGATTTTATTGTTGGAATCTATTTAATTAGTGAAATTTTGTTAACTTTTAATCCTTGGATATGTGCAATTAATGCGGATTCGTTACAATTATTAAACTTGTATTCTATTGGAGTAAAATAATCAATCAGTTTTGCAGTGAGAAGTAGAAGGATGTCTCATCGCAAGTTTGAACACCCAAGACATGGCTCTTTGGGATTTCTCCCAAGAAAGAGAGCCTCCCGCCACAGAGGAAAAGGTTTCTAACAATATTAAATTTTATTACGTTTAATTTATGAATTATTTGTTTGTTTTTGCTTGCCAATTATTTTATCCTAAAATTTGTATTAGCATGCTTCTGGGTCATGTCTTGAGGTATGACTGAATGTTTTCCTTGAATTTTTGGGATTAGTTGATTTATTAACCTTAATTATATCTTCAGCAATAGAAGTCCATGTTTCAATGTTAAGTGTGATGGAGTGTATAAACATGATTGATATTGTTTTTCATCTGAGTATTTATTTTGTTTCCCTTCTAATTTATGATAACTTTTAAGTGTACATTATACCCTATTAGCCAGTTTCTGATCATATCTTATTGTACAAGTATTTGTTTTTGTATCTATGATTTAAATAAGCCTCACAACATACCATATAAGGGTTACTTCACTTTTTCTTTTTCTTTTTTTGAAGTATATCTCTTTGGAGTCTGGCAATTTAATTCCAGAATGTTATAGTTGTCTCCCATGGTATATTGAAGAAATTTAGTAATATTTATGCTTCGATCCATGTTTGAGAAATATTTAAAAGTGTGAGATCTGATGTAGCTCCCCATAGATGGTACTTGAATTTATATTCCATGAAACTTGATTTTGTTGAATTCTATTTTAAATATTTGAGAGCTTGGCGAAAGTTAATGCAACAAAATTATTCTTGTTCAAGTAGGTTATGCCTAACTTGTATGCTGACTATGGGTTTTGTGATAATGCTAATGTTCAAATTAGCTTTTGTCATTTGGTCTCTAATTTTTCATTATCTGGCATGCACTTTTGCAGTCAAGGCCTTTCCCAAAGACGATCAATCTAAACCATGCAGATTAACTGCATTCTTGGGCTACAAAGCTGGAATGACCCATATTGTCAGAGAAGTCGAAAAACCAGGATCAAGTGAGTATAAAGTTGTGATCTATGTTTTCGATCTATTTGCTTTCATCTTCTATATTGATTTCAGACTCATGATTTATCATATCTTCAAAACCTAGTGGAGATATTCTTTATTGTGTGCTATAGATAATAATTACTGTTATGTAAATAATTGCTAATGTGTTTCACCTTTCCTTTGAACTCTTTCCTGTCAGAGCTCCACAAGAAAGAAACATGTGAAGCCGTAACTAT
Organism: Cedrela odorata; assembly: GCA_035584115.1. Classification (NCBI taxonomy): domain Eukaryota; kingdom Viridiplantae; phylum Streptophyta; class Magnoliopsida; order Sapindales; family Meliaceae; genus Cedrela; species Cedrela odorata. The sequence goes on along the minus strand of JAXCLQ010000010.1, from coordinate 1,092,334 downwards.
TGTTGAAACACCACCCATGGTGGTTGTTGGTGTTGTCGGTTATGTCAAGACACCCCGTGGGCTTCGTTCGCTTTGCACTGTTTGGGCTCAGCATCTCAATGAAGAGGTGAGAAGGAGGTTTTACAAGAACTGGTGCAAATCAAAGAAGAAGGCTTTCACCAAGTATACGAAGAAGTTTGAAACTGATGATGGGAAAAAAGACATTCAGGCCCAGTTGGAGAAAATGAAAAAGTACTGTACTGTGATCCGTGTTTTGGCCCATACCCAGGTATCATCTTCATCCATAAAAGTTTTGTTACCTATAGCTTAATTAAGTTAGTTTTTTTAACTCATATGTTCACTTTACAGATTAGAAAAATGAAGGGACTGAAGCAGAAGAAAGCGCATCTAATGGAGATCCAGGTCAATGGTGGAACTATTGCTCAGAAGGTTGATTATGCATACGGTTTCTTTGAGAAGCAGATTCCTATTGATGCTGTGTTCCAGAAAGATGAGATGATTGATATTATTGGTGTGACCAAAGGTAAGGGATACGAGGGTGTTGTTACCCGTTGGGGTGTGACTCGTCTTCCTCGTAAGACTCATCGTGGTCTACGCAAGGTAGCCTGTATTGGTGCCTGGCATCCGGCTAGGGTCTCCTTCACTGTTGCCAGGGCTGGGCAGAACGGTTACCATCACCGCACGGAGATGAACAAGAAAATTTATAAGCTTGGGAAGGCTGGCCAGGAGTCTCATTCTGCCTTGACTGAATACGATAGGTTTGTATTTTTTTAACCTTACCTTATCAATTCTTTGGTTTAAGATAATATTCTGAAAATGAATGTCAATGTTCTATTCTGAATTTCTTGATATGATCAGGACTGAGAAGGATATTACCCCAATGGGAGGATTCCCTCATTACGGTGTGGTGAACGAAGATTACCTGATGATCAAAGGCTGCTGTGTGGGACCTAAAAAGCGTGTTGTGACCTTGAGGCAGACATTATTGAAGCAGACATCCAGACTTGCATTGGAGGAGATTAAGCTCAAATTCATCGATACATCCTCCAAGTTCGGCCATGGTCGTTTCCAGACAATACAAGAGAAGGCCAAATTCTATGGAAAGCTCAAGGCTTGATTTTCTTCTTGTTAGGAAAAGTTCTCTATTTCAGACATTTTGTTGGTTGCAGGCTAGTAGTATTTAACATCAATCAAACACTGGATTGAATCCGAATTTTTTTATATTTTTGGTTTGGTTACTTCTATAATCTCCATTTTGGAAGTTTTGAGATAATTTTGCCTATTCTGGAAATATTATGCTTCGTTTGATTCTAATTTCTATGCAATCAATCAATCAAACATCTGGGTATTTATGGTGAAATTAACAAATTGATTGAAGTAAAAGTTAAAAAGTATAGACAAGAAGGAAAGAATTGGAATTGATCTGTTTATGTTATTCCCAATCAAATGGGAGGCTGAAGCCCTCAAAACGGCTCTCCCTATCATACTTTTCAAAGAAATAGGTCAGTACATGGTTTGTATTATTAGAACTAATCAAATTTTTTAAGTCATTACTTAACAATTAACGATAATTATTAAGGATTTTATTTTTTTTAAATAGTTCATTTCATAAACTAATATATGTTTTTTTTATTTATTTGATAAAAAAAATTATAAAAGTAATTATTTACATAAATTGATTCATAAAAAATAATATTTTAAAATTTTTTCTCAATTATTAAACTAAACTCTGTATAAAAAATAAAAAAAAGAAAGACATAGAGAATCAAATTAAAGATCTCATTAGTACTTAAGCGTGGTTGATTAACAACTTCACTAATCAGTATCCCTTGAGAGTAATCATTCTTATTTTATGACCATAGGCAAAATCCATCATTTGAGAGGGATTTATATGTATAAGAATAATGGTGGGTCACCGATAAATGAGGCTAAAAATGAGGCATGCACCAATGAATAAAGCCAAAAGGTTTTAAAAAAGCAAACCTATGAAAGTGATAAAAGATTTAGCAAAATGTGTGAAGAATTACTACTCAATATTTATACATATTTTATTTTAATAAGATTTTTTACTTTAAATTTTTGACTTATTAATAATGACACAAATGTTTAATTGTTGATTGCATTTAGTAATCATAAGGAGAGTGGAGGAATTTGTAACATTAAATATTATTTTTTTGTCTTCCAATTTTTATAATTACTAGGTTAAGTTTTGTTTATTTTTGTGCATAGATCTCATAACATACATTTTTAACTTAAAATGATGACATAAAGTTTTAGTCACTAAATGCATTCAATTTAATGATAGAAAAAATAGATAATTAAGTAATATAAAATCAAAATTTATCATTGGTATGAATGAGATAAATGAATCAAATTTTGTGTATTAGTTTTAGTTAAAAAAATCATTTTTTTAATTATATATATATATATATATTTACGATTCGACTACTATATATTGATATAACATTACAATCATCAATACTAAAATTAAGTTAAAATTTCTTGCACAACTTAAAAACTTCATACTAATGTCGAAATTCCTATTTACACTGGATATCTCATATAAATGTGCGAGTAATTGATAAAAAAAATGATTATAAAATAAAAGTGAGTATTTATGGAATAAGTTGAAATTATAACTTAAAAATTTTAATACAAATACTTCAAATATTTAAAACTAAGTTAAAATTTCAAGTGTATAATAATGAACTCCTTGTATTCATTCATGTGCATACAATCTTACAAATGTTTTTGTTGATTTTGTTTTGCTTGGAAGTAAAAATTACATGAGAAAATTGCATGTGGTTTTGGTAAATTGAAGGAAAAGGGAAAGGTTGCTTGAGTTAGAGACTTGGTTGGTTCCAAAAAGAAAAAAATAAATAAATATTATGATTCAATCTAATTTTCAACATCTACTTTAATGAGCTTTGTGATCATTTCATGGGACCCTTTTTCTTTTGGAAAATGTCTTACATGGAAGCAATGCAATCATCTTTCTTTCAACTCACCTTTTTGCATTAATATATTCAGTTTCTTTCTCTCTTTTTCTTTTTTCTCTTTTGAATTTTTGCACTTATTTTCAATTAATTTCAATATATAATTCTTCTCTGATTTGAATGTTGGCACTATTTTATATTCATGTTAAGAATTACTAAACAAAAATCTCCATATTTTAAATTAAAATTAAAATTATAAATTATTTAAATAATATTACGTGACAATATCGCTAGTTATAAAATTAACCCACATCACTAAATAGTTGCATGCATAAAAAAAAAAAAAAAAAGGTATGATTTACTTATAATACTGTAGTGCATATGGATCCCCATACTTGCTTAAGGCTTAACTTGAAAAGAAAAATACCTGGTAATTCTTGTTGAGATAAGGCAGGGCTTGAATAATGTTAGAAATTATTCTCCAAGTAACAAAAGACACACACTGGAGGAGGTTTTGTTTTGTAATATCTTTAACTTTATTGTAATTGTTTATATATAAATTTCTTTTTGTTAAGGGGGAGAAAGAGAAAGAGAAAGAACATGTGTAGGTCTCCATAGGCTTTCTTTTTCATTCTGAGACATGGTGATTGTTTTGTTGACAAAAGTGCTTTCACTCACTGCACTCACTCACTCACTCACTATAACCCAAAAGAACTTCTCTTTCTCCCTCTCTCTCTCTCACTCTAAGTTCCCTTTTTCATAATTTGTTCTGTAATTATTGCTCCATTTCGTTTCAATTTCCTTCTCTATGTACTTCAATTTTGGCAATAGTGAATCCTTAATTGCCTTAATACAAGAAAAATTCTTCAACGATACTAATTGATCAATTGGTAAGTAGATTATTTTATTTTTCATATATTTGGAAATAATAGAGCTAATGGGTGAAGTGTTTCTGACAAAAGTGATAGGGTTTGGTCTGAACAGCAGGTTCAGGCTGTATTTAAAGAGGAAAAAGAAATGAAGGAATAATAGTGGTCTACATCATATTAATCTTTTTTCTTCTCTTGAATCATGGGACTTGTGTTTTTGCATAGCTGTAAGGTATCCAACATTGATTCTCTCTTTACTTTTCTTTTATATTTTTCTTTCTTTATTTGCTTGTAGCTAGCCTTTGATCACATGCCTATTCAATCCCAAACTCATTTCGCAAATTACATTCATTCTAGCACCCTTTTTGTTTTTTTAAAAAATTTAATTCAATTTCATATTCTCTTTTAGCTTTTTCTTTTGTTTGGTGGTAGATTATGTGAGATTTTGCCACCTTTGCCATGATTACATCTAAATTCTTATGTTGGATTTCAATTGGGGTCACCCATTGATGCTACCAAATCAACCTTTAATCCAAAATTCTTGAGCATTGCCTTTCATTTTCTTGATTAATTGTTAATCATAGTTATAATTAGCATTCATTTCCCAAAAAAAAAATTCAACGATTAGAACCCATAATTATTTGTTTGATATTAATTTCAGGAATGCTGTTGTTAATTATGGATGCAGTTGAGAACTCATAATTTTTGCTAGTCTTATCAAAAGTCAATATAGATTCATTTATTTTTAACTCTCATAAGTTACAGCTTAATCAAAAAGTGGGTGAAATTTGACCAAGTCCAAATGAAGATAGAAGATAGAAGTATATATCTGAAATCATGTTAAGTTACAGTTTGATTCAAAAATTTAGTGTGTATTTAGGGATTCAAGTGTTGTAATTTTAAAGCTATAGTTACTATAAATTGAAATCATTAGATTTAAGTGTAAGTGAGAGAGTGAAATTAAGCTAGTTGATTGAAAATAAAGATCATTGGTCAAAATTAGACATGAAATCATGTATAATTATCCCTTGACTCAAATACTTAGGATATGTTTGTTGTGACTTTAAACCTACAATTGACAATTATTCTGAGATGATATTACTAGATATCAAATATATGTAGGAGAATAAAAAAAATGATGTTTACATAATTGTGAATGAGCGTATGTATTGATCGATATTGTTCGTAATACTGGATATTAGTAAAATATGAACTAAACACTATAGTTATTTTATTTTCAAAGTTAAGTAAAAATACAACAGCTTCAAATATATCTTTAAATTACTTGGTATTAAGCTCTAATAAGAAAATGGCAAAATGGGCTTAATATATGCATATTTAAGCACTTAAAGGGTGACAGCTTCTGAAAAGCAGCAATAGGCGACACTCCTCCGGATAAGTTTTTGGCTCTCCAGACAGGAAGGACCATTCTTTTTTATTTTTTAAGTTTGTTTTCTTCAGACAAGGTATAGTATTCATTAAGTTAGGTATCAACATGAAAAACATTAAAAAAAATTTCAAAGGCATAAACTAAATAGGTTGATTATCATATAACTTTGTCTGTACATTTTCTATTTGGGTTAGTATAAAGCAAGCTGGTCTGAACTTCATTTTCTTTTAAAATATTCATTGTGAATTGTGGGTGTCATGTTTTTCGAGGGCAGAAATTAGTTTATAGGATTGCAAGTCTAAAGATTTTGTATTGTTCCTGTTTATCAGGACCAAAAGTAAAGTCCCTCGTATATTTGCTTCTCCCCAGAAGAAATTTCTTTATATTTTCAACAGAATAGCAGTAAACAGGAAGTGGGTTGTTCAGATTCTTACTTCTCCTTCTCCATTTGGTAGTAAGTATAGTTGTTGATTTTGTTGTTTCTGTTTTTGTTTTTTTGTTTTGGTATTTCATGTCGTATTGCCATTGCTGCTTCTGCTTCTTAAGAGTTGAAGAAGTTGGTTACTGAGATTTGCTGCAAATTTTATTTTGTTTTCTTCCCATTGTCATTTGCATTTCCTGCTTCTAAATAATTCCGGAACAGATTTTCACATTCTAGTTCTAGCTATGTCTAATTCTCACAGTCTTTGATTATTTTGAGTTAATATACATTGGAAATGACTGATATGAGTTGCATTGCATTTTTATAAAAATCTTTCTTCTCGGTTCAACAATGCTATTTCATTCCCTTTGATTTTATTTTTCTTCTTTCTTGGAGCAGTTGAAATTAGTCTATTTCTTGCCATAGATGACATTAAAAATTCTAGAATTTATTGTTAATATTATTATTTTTAATTTGTTCTGTCTTAAAAACTCAGTGCTCTTCTAATCCTTCCCCTTCCCCAGTTTGTATCTTTATCAGAGTTAAAGGTTCAACAAGTTTTGTTTAGAGACACAAACAAGCCCAAATCAAGTGTTTCAAGGCATAAAATTCGGGATAATACAAGTTTTCATTTAGTTTTAGAGTTGGCTTTCCTTGTCACATTCAAAATGAGCCTATTTCTAGTCATTTTTCTAATGATTTTTAGTTTTTCATTATCATTCAGCTCTTATCATAAAGTTGTACACATTTCCCATTTTTCAGGGCATCCACAAATTACAAAAGAGATTTGCTTAGAACACAGTTGTAGCAGTGATAGATTCAGCTCCAAGCATGTTTTGATCATATGCAACAATCAGTCCCTCTTCAAAAGAAATCAGAAATCAAATTTCCAACCGAAAAAGCATGAGTTCGAACGAGTTCGGTTCTGAAAGATCAAAGCCATGGAACATATACACAAGTTCAGACTCTAGTCCATCTCAAGCAGTTGTTGATCAGGAAGCTCCATTTAAAAGCTTTGGAACTTCCATGAATGCTATCTCTTTCGGATTTGTTGCGACAGCTATCTTGATATCAATGTTTCTGATCATGGCCATTTTCGAACATCTGTTTAGGCCTAGTCCTTCTTTTTCTTCTCCTCAAGTGATGATGACCAATGGCTCATCAGAATCTGGACAAAAGAAGAAACTTGGTAATGAACATACAGTAAGTCTCTAACTAATCAATTTCCACTACATATTTTCAATTAGTAAAAAGTTTTGGCTAGTATAAGAGATTTAGATGTATAATATATATATATATATATATATATAGACGTCTGCAATTGGGAATTTGTATATGTATCAATATAATTGTAAGAGAAATAAAAGTACCCTTCTAACTAGGCTAGCATTAGCAAGTATATATGTAGTTTGCTTGAACTGATCTCAATGTGATCTTCCCGGTGACAGGTGTCGACATCATATGCATCGGATTTCTCAGTTCTAATGCCCGGTCAACAGTATCCTACCTACATTGCTCAACCTGCTCCTCTTCCATGCCCCAGGGAAGAAATAAATTGGCCTTCCCATGAACATAATTTTGTATAGCCTTAGAAATAATATAGAATTGCAATGGAGGATCACTCAGGCTGTTTGTATATCCACAGAACAATCAATTCCATGTTCTACAGTCAATTATCTGATCAAATATTATCTCCTTTGGGAAATTATTAGTTCTTAAAGTGTATATGCTTCTCTCTTATTACTACTTTCTCGCCTTTTTCATATGATTTCATTAACCCCTTTTGAGACTAGTTAAAATGCAAGTCATAATTGCGAAAATTAGGCAAAGAAGAGAACATAGCAAGAAACAAGTACACATTTTCCAGTACTCTTCCACTCACTAAAACAATCTCATGTCAGCAAATGAAATGGAAGATTGAAGCCAAAGACACTATGCAGCTAGAATGAATGAATGACCAAACTATTTCCCTCTAATGAAACAATCAAGCCTAAAGAAATTAGGGTCAGATGAATAAAATGTGGCAATCTTGTTTTCATACACGAACTAGTGTAGAACTGGAACAAGAAAATACAATCTTACGATGCATCAATTTATTATCTGAAAATATGACAAAAATAAGTATAAGAATTTATTTTTTCATAAGATACTCTTTGTTATTTTAATTTCTTGTACTTTCTTTTCTCATTTTCTTCAACAAGAAGAATTAGATCGAATACAGAGAGTGGACAGGCTGTTATTTATTTTTCACATGTCAAATGCTAATTTCTGTTTCAGGATTGTAAAATCTTCCACTACTTTTGGCAATAAAGTCTTAAACTTTTACATAAAACAAGGTATCATTTTCCTCTACTTGCCATGTGAAAAACCAAAAGCTCAAATGATCTCCAAAGTACAAGCCTATTCTGAAAATTGGTGTTTCATTCATGGAATAAGAAACTGAACATTCAATAAAAATAGTACAAATAGAGAAAGAAAGAAGTTCATCAAAATGTATTGTGCAGAAAAATTACAAAACTGCCGTGGAATAATGTTACTCTTAAGCAAAGTGAAAAAACTAAGAGCCAATGGTATAATTAGAGAAGAAACAACTTTCATCTTGCCTTTCCTAGATCTAGGAATGTGCTGCACGCAAGTAGAAGCAGGAGAAAATATAATTTCTAGGTCTCTAATTCAGTCCATCTGAAACACTCTTATCTAAGGACTAGCTGGAAGGAACAGGTAATCAAGAAGACAGTGAGTCATGTCAATGTATCTTGGTATTGAGCATACCATCACAACATTGCTGACTCGATATTCATGATATTGTACACACTTTCTTCAAAGATAAGCCAATCATAAAACAGTGCCAAATTCAGATTGGATTCAACATAATTCTTACTACAACACTTAAGCAACCAACCTATAACAGTCCATCTGGGAATAACATCTGTTTGAATAATGTTATTAGATGGGTGATGTCCACAACATATGAACCGTACGATGTCAACTATAAGAGTCTCTCTCAGGCCGGAATTGGATCTTCTTAGAGAACCATGCCTGATATCACTTCTGCCTCCCCAATTTCACATGCAACAGTAGATAACGGATTTGGATTCCCATTTCACAAGTTATCTATCCTAAGTAAAAAAATACCTGCTCTCGAAGTCCTCGTGTGATACAATTGCGAAACATACGAGAAACAACTCATGCGGGTTCAATACCAAATCTTTCCATATAACTCAAAACACCCATAAATGAACCAAATCCTGTAGTAGCCTAAAAGGATCCCGACCTATCTTAAAACACAAATGAAACAGCTCCCTCAACATTTGACAAAAAATTCAACTTCCAATCTTTTCAACATATCTAATTTTGCAAAACTGATCGGCTAATAAACAAAGAAACGTATACGAGCATTACCAATGGCTCCTCTTCTTATAAACAATTTCATTAACACAAACACAATCTCACCAACTTAAAACACAACCATAAATTCCAATCACTAAAATCTCCACCAACAATTTGCCTCAACAAATATAACAAAACATCGAACCCTATGGCCGAAACATCAATCAATCATCACCCTTGTAACCCAAATCAACTGATTCCTTGCCCAAATTTCACAGACAATTCATTAACAATTTTAACAAGTAAACTTACAAATAAACCATACCCAAAAGTTATTACAGCATGTAAACGCTTAATATGAATTTTGGCAAAATGGGGTTCACATAAAACACCATAAACAATAGCCATATTCGGTAACAAGTATTCCTGTGAATTGGAATTGTATAAGAAAAAAGGGGTCTTAATTTTGATTCAAGGGCTACAAACGCTTCCCTCAGAGAGAGATCGTATCGATTTTCTACTTCATGTGATGCAGCTCGAAACTTCGAATAAGTTTTGATGCCATGAAGATGGGCAATAAACAAAGCAAATTAAAACTAAAACTGATAATTTGATTTGTACAAGCACTAGCAGATGCGGATACTGGAGAGTTAACAGATACACGTTTTAGAGTCTACATTCCAAGTAGAACACACGACGTACGTGCTTGAAAGGCGTCGAGTAATTAAACCCGACGGGGGCAAAGAATTTTCAGCTACTATGAAGATGGAACTCCAGAAGAAGTAAGTTACAGTATTATTTGCATGCAGCTCCATCGGAGTCCATAAGGCTGTTTCGTTTATCAATTCCAAGATTTCACCAAACAGAACACAGTAAAACACGACTTCGCGGGGACACGAACGTAATGTTATACTCCATATCATAAAATTTGGTCATTCCGACACAAAATTTGGAATATTTAACATAAATTACAGAAGTTCAGATCAAACATGATACATGCAATTATTGCATAATTAAAATAATAAAATTAATTGTGGGTGTAGGTGTTACTTTATTCAACTATTAGAAAGGTCAGGAATTCAAACCTAAGTAACCTGGCTCAAAGATTGAAAATGCATAATCCAACAGTCTAAAAATTAACAAACAACCTTTATAAAAAAATATATAAGAGTTGACAAGCCTTTAAAGTCAATGAAATATTTTAGCAGAAACTCCTAATTACCCGGAATCTCAGAAATTCATGGTTTTCAGTTCGTACTTACATTTTCCATTTCTGGAGAATTTGTTGCTTGCTTATGAAGGAAAGAAGATCCAAGTACTTTTACATTAGGCCATTTCTACATCTAAATTATTGTTCAAGTTTGACAAGAAATTCGTTATAATTTTGTACAAGGAATCAACAAATTCTTAAATCTCAAATTGGAGAAATCTGCTCCCTTGATCCCTGAAGTTTTTACCATCGCACATATTTGGTACCGATAGTAGGTAAGATGTGCATGAATGAATCATCAAACACACTGAGGAAGATTCAGGATGGTAAAATACCTTGTAACTAGATCGCAAGCAGCACTATTGAGAATCTATATGAACAAAAAAATTGCATTACAAGAGCTAAATGGTGATAAACACAAATAATACAGCCACCATCCGTCAAAAGCACTTTCTTGCATCCTTCAAACTTCTTCACCAATTCACAAAAGCAGTTGTTGTTTGTCTCTCGGTCCCGGTTCTCCTCTTTCTTTGATTCTTTCCTTGTGTTCTTTTTCTATTTTCTGTTTGTTTGTTTGTTTTTTCTTTCTTTCGAAGAGTGAGGAGAGGGGAGCAAAAAATGGCTTAATGTTGCTCTAATTCTACTTCTTCATCATCAGTTAATAATGCAGTCAACAAAGAATACTTCACCCTCAGTGAGATCCTGCCCGTCTCAACAACTAGTCTTGCCCCAGAAACAACCCAATAACCGGGAGTATCCTGCGGCCCTCTTGTCATCTCCGTTGTATCAACAAATTTTAGAAGCTTTGGGGCTTGGACAGGAACTGGAGGACCGCCGGGGTATACGGCTGAGTTTATATTGACATCAGCTGGCCGTGGAGGTGGCTTCTGTACAGTTGTGAAATGATGGCTGATGAGCGTCGAAACGAGTCCAGATTTGGGTGCCAACCCGGGTGATCCATCCCACTCTGGATGCTTGACAGCAATAGCTCCCAAAACAGTTGAGAAGCGGAGTCGTAAGAAAATAATGTTTTTGAATCCATGATTCTCTACCTGTAATTGTGCTCCAGTTACAATAGATAGATCCTCATCAGACTCAACAGGAGCAGTGCAGACATGAGAGTAGTTCTTCCATTGAACTTTCTCATAGTATTTACGATCATAATTCTCTCGTCGGTAATTGCCATTCAGGTCATCTCTGAGTTGGAAGATTTTTGGAAGAGAGGAGAGGTGCTGCAAGTGAATGGCCAAGCGGTTGTTGCTTCTACCTTCAAGATAAAGCCGCAGGCCAGTCACGGGCCTCTGACCCACATCAACCTGTAGTAGGTAAACAATCAAATTAGATTTCTGCAGAAAAATAATGAGAAGGTCTAGATTTGGTTCCTTAAATGTGATTACCACCCCCCAAACTTCCACCCCCACAACTAGAATTCCAAAATTAGAAAATTTCCTTCATATCATCCTTGGTTTGTAGACTCACATACCAAACAAAAAAAAAATGAAAAACAGAGAGAAAATTGCATGCTTATAAACATAATTAAGTATAACCCAACATGTGCGTGGTTAATTGGAAGTTAATGGTATAACTAAAGTTTAATCCAAGTGTTTTGGTTTAGGTGCTAAATCAACTAGTCAAAAGCTATACCAGCATAAGCATAACCCAATACAATTACATGTTACCGTGTTATTTTCTTAGACTAAAAGGCAAGGACAGATACTCAGAACAAACAAGGAAGATATAAAGGATGAGTACACAAAATGCACAAATAGAGTTTCCTAAAGGCTTCTGTATTAAAAATTAAAAGAAATGAGATAATAAGAACTTTCTGTATTCCACCGATGTTCTGTTTTGAAATGCTCGGGATATTCAAAGGTGACAAATGGTAATCTTGTGTCATTTAAAAGAAAAAAAAAAAAGACAATGTCTAACCCGGCATAAAATCCTCATAGCAAAATACTCAAGGAAAAAATTGCAAAAACATCGAGCTTCAACCAGTGGAGAAGCTTTACCGGATTGGTATTCACGAAAAGCTTGGGCCCCATGAGACTGAACTTCAAAGATGATGTGCTGTGTTGCTTTCGTTGAGGACCAAGTGGAAGCTCACTGAACACTGGCGCCCATTGCCTTGGCAGCTGAAATTCCAGAAACTGGTGGAGTTCTTCAATTGGTGGTTTATCTGCAAGCGTACAAGCCGAGCATGTTAACTCCATTAGTTAACAAATGTTCTGACTCTAACCCATGTTCTCTAATTAATTGCATAAACAACAGCACGCTCCTGCATAGGGGACCTATTAAACTTCTACCCAAATACATGCATAATATGCAACACCACATCACCACCCAGAGAACAAGATTTTGACTTATTATCACCGCTATGTAATATCCTATTCCTTTCGCCAGGGAATTTCTCTTTGACCTGCAATCATTAGATAGCTGCCATGGAATATTATTTGGAAGAGATTTATGCTGTGAGCTTGGCTGGGGGAATAGATCTAGATATTATTTGGAAGGTATTTCTGCTGTGGGCTTGGCTGGGGGAATAGATCTAGATATCTTTGATTATGTTCCCTATTTCAATCATCAGGCTAATTTCTAGAAAAGAACAGCAAAATACATAGAAACATGTGTGCATACTGTCAGTATATTATTTAGTCACCAAAGCATGGAAAATGGTTTATGACTTGTATGCTGAACGAGATCAACCATGGATAAACTAGCAAACACAGAAGCTAAGCTAAGTGCTAGATCCCAACAAATTAGGTAGGCTACAAGAAATTCCATTTCCCATTCACAAGATGGACAAAAAATAACATGACGGTGAAATGTCCTTGGGAGCACCTTATATATTGCATGATAATCAAGGTTAATCAAATAAAGGAAAATAACAATTTCAAAAGAGTAAAAAATGCCATGGATCAGACTGAACAAATGAAAACAATGGGAATATTAATCCATGTAAGGTGTCACAAGAACAAATATATGTCATTCAATTAATAGGTTTTTTTGAGGGGACACACTTATAAAAAGAGAAGTTCCCACAAAAAGCATCCAAACTTCTTTTTGTACATGATGCATCATCACCAAACAAATGCTTTTATGAAAAAAAAGAAGAATGAACATATCCAATAATTTACATTATGTGCAATGCAAGTGTGCCATAATTGTAATATAAAATTAGATACTTTTGATGTGCAAACAGAAGAACAGTTGTTGCTCACATCGTAAGTAGAGATTTATAGCATGGCTTAAGAATCCACTCCCTGGGACTCCATTTAACAGAGAAGTAATTGGGATGAAGGACATTGAGATCACATCAGGTTCAAATTGAACACTGTGTAACCACTCATTATGGGATAGGTTTCTATAATCACTTCCACCTCTGCTCTTACAAATTCTTACAATATCCTGCAATATTCATATCAAATTTATATTATAAAACTCATAAGAGGAAAAGAATAAAAATTAATAAAAAAAAACAGCTCTAGAGATATTACAGCCATTTGGCAGAAGAGATGAATAATGCTATCATTTATATCATATGCAAAACACACCTCATTACGAGAGTAAGAACTAGATGGAGCTGTTTCAGCAAACCTCAGCTGGGGCTCCCTGATTTGAAACTGAAATGCATACAATTACGTTAGAAATCTGGAAATAATAACCCCAATTTATACCCATGCTTTCCCAAATGCCCAACAAGTAGTTTGCAGATGCATCAGATTCCAGTATCAACTTTAAAAGAATACCAACATAGACAAGTTCATCACAAACCTTGTCATTTTGGTAAAGTTGTTCAGAGGGCATGCTATACTGTCCATTAGAATCTAAAAACCTCTTATCCGCCATCTCCTTCAATTGTTTCTGTACATCAGCAGGTTGAAGAGTTGACGAATGCCGCTGTTTTACGTATATTACATCCTTCCCTCCCATCTTCACACCCACAATGATATGTGTGCCAAATGCCTCAATAAATCTGGAATGATGAGCATGTCATCAAAAACTAATTGCAATTTTATAGTAGTTCTCAAACTTAAACGAAGTAAACTCAGATCAAAAGTATCAACGGAATATTATAATCCCATCGTTATTTATTGTGAGGAACAATAGATACAAGAATCTAATATAATCAACAATCTAGCAGTTCGTCCTTCAGCTAGAGATCTGAGAGGCAATATTGTTTAGCAGGGCACAAGGTCAATACTGGGCTTGTTACCACTATATAAACATAAATCAAATCAATCACTGTCTTGTAAATTGAGTTTCCTATTCACAATTCAATGCAAATTATGCAAGTACAGCTTCATCATCAAGCTAAAACTTAACAAAGAAGTAATTGGAATAAATAACAGAAAGATTATGTTGTGAAATATGAATACAAATTAAGCATTCAGCAGCTAAAATATCAACCATGGTATGCAAGTTAGGCTCCAGCATTCTTCATATACCATATCTTTTCCCCTTTTATTTTTTCCAGGGAGTGAAACTAACAAAAATTTATTACATGAAAAAAGATAAGAAATGCAGATGTGTACCAAGTTAAGTTGCAGCATTCTTAATACACCATAACTGGAGATAAAACTTCAGACCATTTCTTGTTAGAAGGAAAGAAAAGAGAAACTGATAAAAGTTTAAGAAGGTGAAAAATAGCAAATTGTAGCTACATAACCTTAAAATGGAAAACTGTTGATTTAGACCAGTTAGGTTTTTTTTTCCTTTTCTATTTATTTATTTTTCAATCCAGAACACATAGGAAAATCATTTGCTAATAAACTGAAAGGTTTCTCTCTGTCAATCAATGGTTTCAACTGAAATTTTCTTACAATCAAAGATCTGGAAATAAGGTCAATAGACAATCAAATTTGAGAAGACTTAAAAATGTCACCTTGCTAGCGCAGCAGGTTTCCAAGTTGATGGAACAGCTTTTTTTACATGATCACGAAGTAACATCTGAGATTTCTCCAATGCAACAGTGTAGAGAGAGATAAATACCCCATCGAATGCAAGGGTCTTGGTGTTGGCTGCATCTTTCTGCCAACAACCTGAGAATTCGAACATGGCATTGAAGAGGCCTGAAGGAATTTTACCAGTCAAAGATAGTTCCTGATTGAACTGCTCTGACATCTGGGGAAATAGTTTGGAAGAAAAAACAAGGCAATGCGTCAAAGACACCCAAAATCAATTGTCTCTAGTCTTCTATATTATTATGATTATTATTTAAAATATGAATGAATTAAAGACTCGTACAAATTTCACTCAAACAACCCAGGGTAAGATCAATCCTAAACTCAATCCCACCATTCCGGAGTTCAAAATTCGAAATTTATTCACCGGTACAACTAAGAATGATTGACAATATAGCAATCCATCACAACCATTCAAAAACTGATAATAAAATATGCACTGATAATGTGAGCTACAAGCATGTCATGTGAAGTTTCAGTTTGAATTTCGTCATGCATACTTTTCTGTGGTAAGCCATGAAAACAGTGACACAAAAAAGAATTGATGAAAACAAATTAACACAATGATAGCTTAAAACAACTAGCACAACTATCAAATTGCATTTGCTACGATTTAATTGATTCTTCTGTTCCACAAAGCAGAAGAATGCACATTCTGCATGACTACATAGTTTCCAACAATGCATATAGTTCCTACAACTTAACAGTAAAGGCATTCACTGAAAGTGTCACAACTGAAATAAGACAACACTGAACGTTTTTCCTACAAAGAAAAACTCAATAATTTTGAAAATTATAGGAGTGCATAGGTAATTACATTACAAAAACTATAAAACTACTAGAGAACCATGAGAAATAATCCAAAATTACCTGTTGGAAAGAGAGAACATCGGACCTAA
>JAXCLQ010000010.1:1062504-1076218 GCA_035584115.1 Cedrela odorata | reverse complement strand
TTTATTAATCATAAACTAATTTACAATAATTTACAAAAATTATATATACATAAAGATGATATCCCTAGACCGTATGATACGATTGGTTCTAGGACATATCTTCAACAACTAAAACTTTATGTTCAAATACATTGCCGATTTCAAGCGGCACGCGTTTGTCTCAAGCGTAGAGTATGCCAACTCATAAAATAAACCCATATAGTAAATCTAAATTCTATTCAATGGGTATTTCAAGTATATTATTATTAGTTAGGTGATAAGTTATATATATTATAATTATTCTATTGGATTAGACATATTGCATATAAAATCTAATGAAGAAATCGTGTAATTGTAGATCAACGACCTGAGCATCCGACATCGACACTTTGAGTCAGAAATTTGAGAGTTTACAAGTGAGTAGATGGATACATTTTTAAAAATTTTTAAAATAAAATGATTTGAGAATGATAAATTATTTTCTAAAAATTTTGAAATTTAAAAATGATTTAAATGTTTGACATGTTATAGATTTGTAGAAAATTTAATGTAATGCAAATACAGAATTGATATATTATGAATAAGGGTATGTTTTATAAAATATTTTGGTTATTTATAAAGTATTATGTAAATGAGTTGATGTGTAATAAATTGATTTGTTTTATCATGTGAATTATATGATCAACATTGTATGCAAATTTTATATTCAAGATTTAAATGCAAATGCTCAGTTGAGCGCGTCTGTGCACAGATATGTTTTGCCCTTACCCGAGAAAGGGGTAAGGAAGAAGTTATATATTCTGCCCTTACTCGAGAAATGGGTAAGGGAGAGATTACATATTCCGCAATTACATATTTCTGCCCTTACCTACCAGGAAAAGAGGTGAGGGAAAAGTTACATATTCTGCCTATACCCGAGGAAATGGGTAAAGGAGAGGTTACATATTTTTGCCCTTACCCGAGTATAAGGTAATGAGAGATTACCATTTCCTCCTTTGTCGTCTACTAAGTGGTAAAGGAGAGGTTGCAATTGGATGAGCAGATGTCTGACACTACATTTACTTATCCAGGCCAACACTAATGAGAGAGCTAATAAAATTGTTTTATGTATTGATATAGAAAAACTTATTAGCGGGTTTCGAGGTATTAGCTGGATGTACGCCAGAGAATGTCTCGAGGGATAGTTTTTTAACGAGTCCAAATATTTTTATTTGAACATCTACAAATATTGATTATGAAATTAATTTTAGCATGTTGTTATGAAACACACTTAAATTTTATCATTTTCCAGCAATCAAAACATCATCACTACTCATTTCCCAAATTCCACCATCTCCAATCTATGACAAACTACACCATCTTCCTTCACAAATTTCATGCATAAAACATTCAAATCATATACAACGTACAGATCCGTCATTTATTTTCACATCAGCACACACAAAATAACCATACATTTATGTTTTTAACATATATTCAACATAAATTAAAGAAAATCGTAGTCAAATTTGCAAATCTTTCTATTTTTACTTACCAAACCCAATTTGCCTCTTGTTTCACCTTCTTTTATTTCTACTTCTTCACCTTTCTCTCACTCTTTTGCTTCTCCTCTTTCACCTAGTCGGCCACCACCCTTACTCCCTTTCTCTCTTAGTTTGCTCGGTTTTGCCTCCCACCAAGCTTATGGTTTGTCTTCATTTTCTTATTCTCTCTTTTGTTTATTTTGTTTCTCTCTCCCTTTCTTGTAACTCCTATATTCTCTTGTTGAAATTTTGAATAACATAAGCCTTTAATTGCATTTCAATTTAATTTGCATCTCCATTCAATTTGTATTTCAATTTAATTTGAGTTTCTCTTTAATTTGCATTACAATTTAATTTCTATTTCACTTTCATGATTTATACTTGCCTAACATATTTGACTTCCTCTTCTCGTCTTTCCTTTGTTTATTTTTCTTTTCTAATTAAAAGTAGAAAAATCTAGAAAATTTGAGACAAAACAAAGAAATTGGACTTATTTTGGATTTTTTCTATTTGGACTCATTTTTATTTAATTTGGGCTTGAATTAACTTAATTAAATTAGACTTCATTTAGTAAAATTTTTGACTTAATATAGTAACACTATTTGTCCCTAATTATAATAATATAAATATTTTAATATTGCCCCACACTTTTCATATTTACACTTTCTTCTTAACTTTATAAAAATTTTGCACTTTAGCCCCTTGAGTTTTAAAATCATTTCACCCTAGTCCTTGAAATTATTTATGATTATTTAAAAAATACAATATAAATAAAATCATGTACTTAGGTCTGTATTTATATCTATAGCGTTTTGTACCTAAGTGTGGATGTCACTATGCATGCGTGCTAAAACAAAATTTCTTCAAGCCTAAATGCGTCCAAATACTTTATTAATATCATAATTGAATATACTTAAATAATATCAAATTTAGTGTGTTCTACAAGAGTTTTGTCTGAAAAATAGGAGGAGATGATGAGTAAAAATGTGATCAAAACCCATCACTTTCGATCACGTTTCCATGTGATTGAAAGTGTTGGGTTTTGATCACATGGTTCTGATCGAAAGTGAACCCATGGGTATTTATTTGTTATATTTTGAGAATTTTAGATATCTATTTGTCCTATTTTGAGATTGTTTGAGGATTTTTATAATTTTATAATTATTTGGGGATAATTAAAAAATCGATAAACTTTCAAAAATTGTATTTTAATCTCGATTGTAATAATGTTGCATTTTGGTTCTTATGTGAAAACCTTACAAATTGACCTTGAATTTCATGTTTACTTTTTTTATTTTTATAGTGACATATGTGTATGTTTGAAATGCTGTGGGTAAACTTAAAAAACTTTGTATTTTATTTCGGATGAATTTTGAAAATTTTGTATTTTAGTTCTTATAATATATTGTATTTTTAATTTCAGTTATGTATTATAAATTGTTGTTTAAGGGTGCTTGAGGCACCTTTTATATTGAAAATGTGAAATTTAAGTCCATATTTTTTTATTTGAAAATATTGCATTGTGATTCTTATTTCGCAATTTGATCCCCTTTTATGAAAATAATTTTAGTTTATCCTTCTAATTTGTAAACTATTAAATTAATGTTGGATATTTGAACAAGTAAAAATGGTGAAGGAAACAAAGACCTTGCAGGTTCCTAAAAACAAGAACTTCTAGGACTATCCAACTCTTTTATCCTATTGACAAGTGATAGGTGTAATTCGACAGAAATTGACTCTGCGACAGAATATGTTGTTTCAACAAACTTGTCTCGGAAATTTTCTCAATTTCAAGTTTCTTTATTTCTTGGGCAACCTTGTACACTAGATGTTGTTGCAGAATGTCATTACAACCAATGACGACGATAGTGTTCTATATTTTCTCGTAAGAGGCACCACTATTCGATTTTTTCGGTGAAAGATTATTTTGTCAACGAGATTAAATATTGGTCATTATCCAGATTATGTATTATGGATTCATCAATTCAAGGACACTTACTTTGAAGATAGGGTGATTAAGCTTGGTGAGTTAGATAAAGTGTATACGACCTTTAATTTCACTGCAATAAATGACAGTGACGCAGTTACGTTATCGCTCTTTTACTTGCTTGAGTGACTATTGTTTAGTAAGGGAACCCCAAATAATGCAGGCACCTAGTTATTTTATATACTAGATGATTTGGACCAATTTCATATGTACCAATGGGGATCCACAATTTATCAATACTTATACTAGAACTAAAGATGTTAATGAAAGGAAGATAGTTAAACAAAAGAAAAAAGTTATCATTGCTGAGGCAAACGACAAGTACACAAAAATTTTGATTAATTAATTTATTAAAATTAAATATCATAAAATTTATTTAAAATTAAATGTCATAAAAGTTGCCATTGTCATAATAATAAGTTAAAATTAAATATCATTAAAGTTATTTAAATATTTAAGCATTGCATTTCAATTATTATTCATATATTTATTAGTTTCTATTTGATTACTTAATTTTTGTCATATTTTATGAAAGTATAATTATTAATCGATATATTCTTAAAAATGACAAATATGAAGTCTGTATAATTATTTATCCATATATGTTTATCGGTATATGTTTGTAGGAGATAAGTGAAGTTAAGTTATTATTTTGTTAGATTTTTAAAATGTGTAATTTAAGTAAGGATGTGCATCTTTTATTTTTACAAAGTTAAAAATTTTGCATTTTTGTCCTATATACCAGACTTTAAAAATCATACATTTTGGTCCCTATATTATAGAAATGGTAATGGGCCGGAGATGATCATCTTTGTCCCTGTCCCCATTTTGGAAGTGACATCCCCGCCTCTGTTTGAAAAAAATTTCTTGTCCCCGCTCTGTTGCCGTTTTAAAGTGGGGATCTCCGTCCCTGTTTATTAATATTAATAAATAAATAAAATTCATACGAAATATTAACAAAATTAAAAAATAAATAATAAATTTAACATGTATAAATAAATTATTTATTTTAATTTATATACAAACATTAACAAATTAACATGTCAATAAATTATAACCTCAATTCTTAATAAAATAACAAAAAAAATCAATTTTAAGAAATTAAATTAATTAAAATCTTTAGAGTTTTATTAAATTTTGTATTAATTTGTGTAGAAAAAAATATTCAATCTTCTTATTAATTTTTTTTTAATGTTTTGTTTGGTTGATAAGAAAATAAAATCTTAGGAGTTATTTTTTTCCCTTTGCTAATCTTGTATTAATATACTAAAATATTTAATTCAATTATTATAACTGATCATTAATTTAATATCAACTAATTATTATATTTTTATTTTGATAATTTTTTAGTTGTTAAAAAAGTGAGACTAAATTATATATATATATATATATTAGTTATTTTTAATTTTAAATATATTATAATATAAAAATAGAGAAGCGAGACATGGATTGTTTTCATCCCTGCCTCGTTATCAAGTTCGGGGACGAAATCGTCCCTAATCCCCTCCCCGAACAAGGCGGGTCCCTACGGGGATTTTTGTCATCCCTATTATATTATAACAATTAGGTAACAAATGTAGCAACAAACTATATAAAAAATAATGCACTCAATTTAATAATAGCCTACACATAAATTTGTCAATAACTATTTAAAAAACATCAATTTATTACATTACCACTTACATTAAATTCAATTAGCAAGGTGTTTGCAAATTTTGCTAGATTTATTAGATACTACACTCATTCTATTATTGAATTTTGCTGGATTTATCTCTAATGTGTTATATAACAAGCGTAAAAATTCTTCGTATATTTTTTGGTACACGAATCGGCTGGACTTTAACTTTGCCAATATATTTCTCTTTGCCATTTGATAACAAATCCCATGAGTCTCCGTAATGAACAATTATCTTCATACAAGCAGCTATACATGTGTTGACAAAATACAGTAGTGCATTTAAATAAAGATACATGAAAATATTAAAATCACATTAAAAAAAGTATAATAATGACCATGTTTGAACTTTTGGGGACCAAAATATAATATTTTTAAAGTTGGTCAACTAGGGACTAAAATGCAATATTTTTGGAGTATGAAAATAGAGATCGTATTTGTAAAAATCTCAAATGTGAACATTTGAGGACCAAATTGTAGGATTTTCAAAGTTGGCAACACAGGGACTGAAATGCACAATTTTGAAAATTTATAGCATAGGAAAATAATATAATATTTTAAAACTTCCCCTATTAACTTTAAAATAACAAATATACATTAATATTTAAAAAATCTCAAATTTTAGTACCCACGGATCCACTTTCTATCACATCACACATTTGTGATCAAAAGAAGAGTTTCGATCACAAATGTGTTACTCAAAGTGGATTTAATATTTTTCTGAAAGTACCCTAATCCAAAAATTAGTTATTTGATTTGTTTAGTAAAATAATTATGAAAGTTGTTATTTACGTAATTGATTTATGGTTTATGAAAGTAATTATTTTGAAGAATTTCCCATATTTTAATGGCTATACCTCAAACAGAAACTCAAAGACACCCATAATCTCGAAGTACATGGATTTTAGCATCGTATTACAGGTTCCATTTCTGGAGAATTTATTGCATGCCTGTAAACGGAAAGAAGATTCAAGTACATTTATGCTACGCCATTTCTACGTCTGAATTATTGTTCAAGTTTGACAAGAAATTCCATTAATTTTTCAATAATAAATCAACAAATTCTTATCTCAAATTTGACAAATCTAGTCCCTTGATACCTGTAATTTTTACTATGGCAACATATTTGGTACTATAGTACCGACAATAAGAAAAAATACACATTAACGAATCATCACTGAGGAGGATTTAGGACAGGAAAATACCTTGTAACCAGATCGCAAGCAGTGCTATTGAGAATCTACAAGAACAAAAAAATTACATTACAAGAGAAAAATGGCGATAAACACAAATGATACAATGACCATCCGTCAAAAGCACTTTTTTCGCATCCTTAAAACTTCACCAATTCACACAATGCAGAAGTTTAACCACTTGTCTATCAGTCCCGTTTCTCCTCTTTCTTTAATTCTTTCCTTATGTTCTTTTTCTATATTATGTTTGTTTGTTTTTTCTTTCTTTCAAAGGCTGAGAAGAGGGGAGCAAAAAATGGCCTAATGTTCCTCTAATTCTTCTTCATCATCAGGTAATATCACAGTCAACAAAGAATACTTAACCCGCAGAGAGATCCTGCCCTTCTCAACAACTAGTCTTGCCCCAGAAACTACCCAATACCCAGGAGTATTCTGTGGCCCTCTCGTCATCTCTGTTGTATCAACAAATTTTAGAAGCTTTGGGGCTTGGACAGGAACTGGAGGACCACCAGGGTATACAGCAGAGTTTATATTGACATCAGCTGGCCGTGGAGATGGCTTCTGTACAGTTGTGAAGTGATGGCTGATGAGTGTCGAAATGAGTCCAGACTTAGCTGCCAATCCTGGTGATCCATCCCACTCTGGATGCTTGACAGCTGTAGCTCCCAAAGCAGTTGAGAAACGAAGTCGTAAGAAAAGAATACTTTTGAATCCATGATTTTCAACCAGTAATTGTGCTCCAGTTACAATAGATAGATCCTCGTCAGACTCAACAGGAGCAGTGCAGACATGTGAGTAATTCTTCCATTGAACTTTCTCATAGTATTTACGGTCATAAATCTCTCGTCGATAATTGCCCATTGGATCATCTATGAGTTGGAAGATCTTCGGAACAGAGGAGAGGTGATGCAAGTGAATTGCCAAGCGGTTGCTGCTTCTACCTTCTAGATAAAGCCGCAGCCCAGTCACAGGCCTCTTACCCACATCAACCTGTAGTTGGCAAACAAACAAATTAGGTATCTGCAGAAAAATAATGAGAAGGTCTAGATTTGGTACTTAAATGTGATTACCACCTCCCAAACTTCCACCACAACAACTAAAATTCCAAAATTAGAAAATTTTCTTCATATGATCCTTGGTTCGCAGACTCCCATACCGAACAAAAAAACGAAAAAAAATTGCATTCTAATAAACATGATTAAGTATAACCCAATATGTATATTCTTAATTGGAAGTTGATGGCATAAATAAATTTTAATCCAAGTGTTTTGGTTTAGGTGCACTAAGGCTTTGTTTGGGATTATTGTGTT
This sequence comes from Cedrela odorata, assembly GCA_035584115.1. Lineage (NCBI taxonomy): Eukaryota > Viridiplantae > Streptophyta > Magnoliopsida > Sapindales > Meliaceae > Cedrela > Cedrela odorata. The sequence continues at coordinate 1,068,551 of JAXCLQ010000010.1, read as the reverse complement.
TCTGCTATGCTTTGAAAGTAAAACAGAAAAAGTTTTTGATAACACCAACTTTAATAAAACTCACATTTTATTTTAATATTTAACATATTGTGCTTCCATCCCACAACAGCTATGGTTCAAAACCACAACATTTCAATACCAAACGAAGCCTAAATCAACTTGTCAAAAGCTATACCAAAATAAGCATAACCAAATAAAATTACATGTTATCATGTTATTTTCTTAGACTAAAAGGCAAGGACAGATACTCGGAACAAGCAAGGCAGATATGAAGGATGGGTAAACAAAATGCATTAATAGAGTTTCCTAAAAGCTTCTATTTAAAAAATTGAAAGAAATGAGATAATAAGAACTTTCTGTATTCCTCCAATATTTTGTTTTGAAAAGCTTGGGATATTCAAAGGTGACAAATGGGATTCTGGTGAAATTCTTTTAAATAAAATATATAAAAAAAAAAAGACAATGTCCAATCCAGCATAAAACCCTCGTAGCAAAATACTCAAGAAAAGAATTGAACAGTGAGACTTGAACCAACGAAGAAGCTTTACCGGATTGGTATTCACGAAAAGCTTGGGCCCCATGAGACTGAACTTCAAAGATAAAGAGCTGTGTTGCTTCCGTTGAGGACCAAGTGGAAGCTCACTGAACACTGGTGCCCATTGCCTTGGCAGCTGAAATTCCAGAAACTGGTGGAGTTCTTCAATTGGTGGTTTATCTGCAAGGACAAAAGCCAACCATGTTAACTCCATTAGTTAACAAATGTTCTGACTCTAACCCGTGTTCTCCAATTAATTGCATAAACAGCATGCTCCTGTGTAGGGGACCTGTTAAACTTCTGCCCAAATACACACACACACACTATGCAATGCCACCTAGAGAACAAGATTATGACTTACAACAACATAATATCCTATTCCTTTTGCCAGGGAATTTTTCTTTGATCAGAAATCATTAGATAGCTACCATGGAATATTCTTTGGAAGAGGATTTCTGGTGTGGGCTTGGCAAGGTGAATAGATCTAGACATCTTTGACCATGTTCTCTGTTTCAGTAATCAAGCTAATTTCTAGAAAGGAACAGCAAAATACATAGAACCATATGTGCATATTGTCAGCATATTATTTTGTCACCAAAGCACGGAAAATGGTTTATGACTTGTATGCTGAATGAGATAACCACGAATAAACTTGCAAACACAGAAGCCTGGCTAATATTTAGATCCCAACAAATTAGGTACGCTATAAGTATTCTACTTTCCATTCACAAGATGAAAAAAAAATGACGACTTGGTGAGGTTTTTTTGGGAGCACCTTAAATATTACGTGATAATCAAGGTTAATCAAATAAAAGAAAATACCAATTTTAAAAGAGCAAAGAAAGTCATGGATCAGACTGAACAAATCACAGCAATGAATATATTATTCACATATGAACTGATCACAAGAACAAATATGTGTCATTCAATTAATAGATTTTTGAGGGGAAAAATGCCCTGAAAAAGAAAAGGCATCCAAAATTTTTCTGTACTTGATGCATCACCACCAAACAAAAACTTTTATGAGAAAAAAGATAAGTATGAAAGTATCCAAGAATTTTCATCATGTGCTATGCAACTTCTTAATAGTTGTAATGCAAAATTAGATGCTTTTGATATGCAAACAGAAGAACAGTTGTTGCTCACATCGTAAGTACAGATTTATGGCATGGCTTAAGAATCCACTGCCTGGGACTCCATTTAATAGAGAAGTAATCGGGATGAAGGACATTGAGATCACATCAGGTTCAAATTGAACAGTGTGTAACCAATCATTATGGGACAGGTTTCTATTATCACTTCCACCTCTCCTCTTAAAAATTCTTACAATATCCTGCAACATAAAATGATAATATCAAACTTATATTATAAGAAGATAAAAATAAAATAAAAACCATCTAGAGATATTTAAACCATTTGGATGAATAACGCTATCGTTTATATAATATGACAAAACAAACCTCTTTATGCGAGTAAGAACTTGATGGACTTGTATCAGCAAACCTCAGCCGGTGCTCCCTGCTTTCAAACTGAAACACATACAAGTAGATAAGAAATCCGAAAACAACAACTGCAAAATATACCCTTGCATTCACAAATGGCTAACAAGTAGTTCGCAGATGTAACAAATTTCACTACCAGCTTTCATAGAATACTAGCATAGAAATGTTCATCACAAACCTTGTCATTCTGGTAAAGTTGTTCAGAGGGCATGCTATATTGTCCATTAGCATCTAGAAACCTCTTATCTGCCATCTCCTTCAATCTTTTTTGTACATCAGCAGGTTGAACAATTGATGAATGCTGCTGTTTTATGTATATTACATCCTTCCCTCCCATCTTTACTCCAACAATGATATGTGTGCCAAATGTCTCAATAAATCTAGAATGACGAGCATGTCATCAAAAACTCATTGCAATTTTATAGTCCTCAGATTAAAACAAGGTAAACTCAGATCAAAAGTATCAACGAATGTCATAACTGCATTGTTCACTATTGTGATGAATGGCTATACATAATCAAATATAATCAACAATCTAGAAGTTAGTCCTTCAGCTAGAGATCTGAGAGGTAATATTGTTTAGCAGAGACACAATGTCAATACTCGGCTTCTTACTGCTATATAAATGGAAATCAAAACCAATCACTATCTGGTAAATAGAGTTTCTTATTCACAATTCAATGCAGACTATGCGAGTACAGCTTCATCATCAAGCTCAATGTTAAAAAAGAAGTAATTGGAATAAAACATAAAGATGACATAAAACATCTATACAAATTAAATCTTCAGTCAGCTGAAACATCAACCATGATATGCAGGTTAAGTTCCAGTATTCTTCATATACCATTTCATTTTCCCTTTTATTTTTTCTGAGGAAAAAACTTAGTAAATGAAAAAAAAAAAAAAATGCAAAGGTTGGCCAAGTTAAGTAGCAGCATTCTTCATATACCATAACTTGAAACAAAACTTCAGATCATTTCTGATTAGAAGGCAAGAAAAGAGAAACTGATAAACATTTAAGAAGGTAAAAAATAGGAAAATTGTAGCTACTACTACATACCTTAACCTTAAAATGGAAAACTATCATTTTAGACAAGTTTGGTATTTTTTTTTCTGTTTATTTATTTTTCATTCCAGCACACATTGGAAAATCATTTGGTAATAAGCTGAAAGGTTTTTCTTTGTCAGTCAATGGTTTCCAATGAAATTTTCTTACAATCAAAGATCTGGAATTAAGGAAAACGACAGTCAAATTTGAGAAGTCTTAAAAATTTCACCTTGCTAGCGCAGCAGGTTCCCATGTTGATGGAACAGCTTTTTTTACATGATCACAAAGTACCATCTGAGATTTCTCCAATGCAACAGTGTAGAGAGAGATTAATACCCCATCAAAAGCAAGGGTCTTGGTGTTGGCTGCATCTTTCTGCCAACACCCTGAGAATTCGAACATGGCATTGAAGAGCCCCGAAGGAATTTTACCAGTCAAAGATAGTTCCTGATTGAACTGCTCTGACATCTGGGGAAATAGTTGGGAAGAAAAAATAAGGAAAGTCATCAAAGACACCCAAAATCAATTGTCTCTAGTCTGCTATATGATTATGATTATTGTTTAAAATATGAAAAATTAATGACTCATATAAATTTCACTCAAACAACCCACAGTAGTTCATACTGAGCACCAAAAACAATCCAACAATCCTCAATGTTCAGTAAGATCAAATCCTAAACTCAAACCCACCATAGTCCCCGGTGTTAGAAATATCATAAATTTATTCACTAGTAGGGTCTTCTACTAAGAACAATTGACAAGATAGCAATACCATCACAGCCATTCAAAAGCTAACAAGAAAATGTGCATTAATTCTGTGAGCTATAAGCAGGCCATGTGAAGTTTCAGTTTGAATTTGGTCAGAAGGACTTTTCTGTGGTAAGCCATGAAAACACTGACACAATAAAGAATTGATAGAATAAAATTAACACTATGATATCTTAAAACAACCAGTACAATTATCAAATTGCATTAGCTACCAGGTAATTGATTCTTCAACAATGTAGAAGAATCCACATTCTGCACGACTACATAATTTGCAAGAATGAATATAATTTCTACAATGCACATTCTGCTGCGTGACTACATAATTTGCAAAATGAATATAATTTCTACAACTTATCAGTAAAGGCACTCACTGAAAGTGTCATAACTGAATAAGGCAACACTGAACTTTTTCCTAGAGAGAAAAACTCAATGAAGTTTGAAAATTATAGGAATGCATATGTAATTACATTATAAAAAATATAAACTACTAGAGAATGATGAGAAACAATCCAAAATTACCTGTTGGAAAGAGAGAACATCGGACCTAAACCGTATGCGCTCCCCTTTGTCACATTTTATAGATTTGGACACATTTGGGATAGAAATCCCACCCGGTAAAACAATCTCACGACCCCCATCTTCGTCAATCTCAATCAACCGTGAATTGCTCAATTCCCCTTTACAATACTTCAACCTCAGATCGATAGCTATATCATATCCACGTCCAATTGATCCAATAGCAACCTCAGCTGCCTTGCGAGCTGAAACCTTAAGTGCCATTTCTTACCACATCACTCTCATTCAACAAAACAGCAACCAAATCTATATACAGTTCAAAATAAGCATAATTAGCTCTAAATTAATCCAAATTCAGACGAGTTTCAAGATAGAACAGACCCAATCCTTGGATATAATTCAAAAATGTGTATTTGTAACTCAGTTTACATGTAATTTTCACAAATAATGAAGATCCAAACTTGCAAAAAGTTCAAAACACACATATTGATTCAAATTAACCCGAATTTCAGAGATGCCAGGCACTTAAACCAGATTCGGACCACATAATTAGCTCAAAAAAAGTAAATTTATCTCAAGTTAACACAAAATTTGTACAATTTTCACAATCGAAGAATATTCAGACTCTGCCACAGCACAAATTAACTCAGTTTCAACATTTTACGGCAAACAGAACTGACCCAAACCCTACATAGAGCTCAAAATAAGCATATGCAGCTCAAGTTAACACATTTTCCACAAATTTCAAACATAAAACAGATCCAAACTCCACATATGTCAAACCAATCCTATTCAACTCAATTAAGCAAGTATAGCTAATTTTTCTACCCAAGCTAGATCAAAGCTCTTTAAATATTTTAAAAAAAAAAAGAATAATTAATTCAAATTAACTCATACACACAACTCCTAGCCTTAAACCAGATCAAAACTCTACAGTTAACTCAAAACAAGCTTCTATAACTGAAATTAACCAAATTTCACACATTTTAAACAACTAAACGAGAACTAAACAAGCATGTCGAGCTCAAATTCGCCAAAACTCATACATTTCCACTCTCTCCCGCAAATCTTCAGCTCGCCGCAAAAGCTCGAGCTGCAAATCACAGTAGAAGAACTGGCACAAATTGAATCGCAACTCCTCGATCGAAAACTTGACGAATTGTGTGAACTTGCTCCGATTGGTCACGAAACCCTAGCTTAAACGAAGGGCACTCGATTCTCGAGAGTATTTTAGTGAGAGAAATTGAAAAAAAAAAAAAAAGGTTTGAGCGAAAAGGAAAGAGAGAGAAGGAAAAAACCCTAGTCGAAGCGAGTAAATTAAGTATTAAAGAAGAATTTCTACTTTCTTTAATTAATAATTAATTCAGTGAATTGTTTAGTTTGACCGGAGCTTGAGAATCTATTTGACATGTGAGTAAATGATGGTTTTCTACCGAGGTGGCTGATAAAGTTACAGGATGTTACTTAACGTCAGTAACAATCCAATTGTCGTTGACCAAACGGTGGAGGCGTTTTAAATGGGCAATTATCAAAACCGTCCTGTAACTTGTTAACATATCAAATAAGTATACATATTTATAACTTATCTCAAATTCGTTCCCATTGTCCAATTCTTTTGGCAAAAAATAAATCAACTATTAATCGTATCCCATTTGTAAATTTATTTAATAATTATATT